>JARQOD010000010.1:2234800-2367337 GCA_033576555.1 Oophaga sylvatica
GGGGTCAGTGGTGTGCATATTCGCGATTCCACTCGTGCCTATTGCGGGCATATGTCAGCTGTTCAAAACAGCTGACATGTCCCGGCTTTGATGCGGGCTCACTGCCGGAGCCCTCATCAAATCGGGGGGATACTGGCTACGGACGTACTATTCCGTCCGAGGGCAGTAAGGGGTTAAACTGTACTCGATCTAAATCATTGAAATTCTACAAAATAAAGCACTGCCATGTAAACGAGCAGCAATTATTCACCTTACCTTCAAGAGTTTTTCTTGCAATATTCGCATGTGAAATGAGGTGCCCAGGACTTGTTTTGATCCCTGACAGGCATGCCGAAATATGCCTTGTAGGCCTCGCACATCATACGACATGCTTTCACTGAATACTTTCTCACTCGTCTTTAGAAATTGTCCACACACGTTGCAAAATGTGTCTTCTGGGCGCAAACAACATCTTGATGCCATCTTAAACAAATAATTGCTCTTTAACTATGATTCGTTATTCTCTTACTCAGCAATAACATAAACCGAAATGTTGGATCGAGTCACCTGTGCTTTCATACTTGCATGACTACTATTGAACAGTCCGAGAACGTTCTAGAAAGTTCTAAAAGTTTCTAGACACTTCCAGATAATTCTGGAAAATTGTAGAAACTTCTGCACAATTCTAGCAGTTAAACAATAATCTAGAAGACTACTTCGTATTGAATAAGAATCGAGAATTTTCCCGAAAACAGACATATTTTAAAATTTCATTGTCCTGATCACAAAAGCAAAGTTTTTGTGGAACAACAACTATTTTCTATTTGTTTTAGGCATAACGGGTTAGGAAAACACACTTTGGACCCAGGAACAAAAAATAAATAAAAATTTGTTACATAGTGAAATCGTACTGATTTTTATACGCTCGTGTGACCCCAGCCTTACAATCACCGCTCACTGCACAGTGAGTGTAGTAATCACTCCTCAGCACATGGACAGCCCGTTCTGCTGGCTACATGTGTGTGCAGACCAGGCTGCCAATCAATGTGCTGGGGAGTGATTCCAAACGTCATTTTCTACCTGTAGTCATGATTCCGATAAATCAGCCTAATATGATTTATACACTATTTTCCTGTAGATTACCACTATAGCTGTAGATACTATTTTTGGAAGTGACAGGTTCCCTTTAAAGGGTTATTGCCAATATCATAAACTAGTGTGATAATAATCTAAATTCATTTTTAGAAAAGTGGGCCAATATAATTCATTTACAATTCTTCATCATTTAACAGTATGTATTTCCAATAATGATCCCCTAAAGCTGTTGCTATTGGAACCCTCCTCCAGCTTCCCTTGCTCATTTCCATAGGCTGTCACCGACGTGCTTGTGAGAAATTCTAAGCATGTGCAATGCTGCCAACCTGTGTCTTCTGTGTGGGCGCCCCATCATTCAGACGTGCACCCACAATCGGATTTTCCTTCTGTAGCTCAGGGAACTGCGATTCCTCGTCCTCTCCATCGATTTCTGAGTGGGCTATAACCTCAGTTCAAGCAATGTGAAGCGAGCCAGTGGCACCGGAGTAAGAATGCGTGGTTTTGTACTGTGTTTTCTGAGCCAGATTCAAGCTCAACTGTGTTTTGCTGGCGGAACTGAACTCAGCTCTGCTGCGCTCATGCTCAGTTCAGAGTGAAGCACATATGTGTTTGAGGGGCTGATTACCTTTGGAAATATGTCTATTATATAGCCTCCTTAACATTAACATTGCAACAGCAAGAAGGAAATGTCATGGAATTATGGAAATCACAGTATGGATATGTGTAGCCCAGCTGCGCTTGGAGCCACATGTTCCCAGGAGGATGCACCGAAGGTAAACCCACACACACACCTGATATTCATTCACACCTTCACTATTTCCTGGAGCCACCAGAGGGAGCCCTTGAAGAGTATGATATATATATATAAGGGTTGTGGAGAGATTTAGTCCACCTCAGAGTGAGATTGGATTAGCTGGGAGAGCTGAGGAGATGAGATCAAATTACCTCAGACAGTCTAGTCACCTCAGAAAGAAGTTGTGAAGCTGTTTGTTCCCTTGGAGCGTGGAAAGTTAGCTCTTGAAGTGTGCATAGATCAGTTAGACGGAAGGTCCTGATAGCTGCTTCAGACTGAGCGTTAGAAGAAAAAGAAGGAAAGGGAACAGCAGTTACTGAAAGACTGAAGACTACAGCTTGAGCTTAGTTCACTGTGTGGAGGTCAGTAAGAGTGGAGAAAGATAGCCACTTCAGCCTGGTCAGAACTGAGTCAACTGAGTGTAGTTTCAGTGAGCAAGCGTGCCGACGCTTTGAGAGCGGTGAAGAGAAGGAAGAATCAGCTATCTACTGCTAGTGTGCTTATGTTAAGGGTCAGAGTAGGACGAAAGGCGAGTGGAAAGGAGAAGAGAGTGACAGAGGTTGAAACAGCATTGATCGCTTACCTCTACTCTGAAAAACCGGACACCGGGTCCGAGCTTGCTAGCATCTACACGACTAGTAGGAGATACCGGAGACCCTGTGGGACTTCAAGTCGCAGGGGCCCACAAGTGCTGATACGTAACCGGGGTCAGGAAGAACAGGAGTCTGGTCAGCGCAACCATTAGAGACTAAGTTCTATCCAAGAGAAGGCTCCACCACAAAGTCAGCCGGGCGTATAACAGAAGACAGAGTTAGACTTCGTTTTATACAGGTCAGAAACTCACACATACAGGAGTACGGAGGCCCTACACCTACTTAGTGGGATTACTGGACGTGCATCCTCCACCCTGCCAGCTTCCCGGGACGTGCCTGCAACTACCATCAGTAAAGGTACAGAAAGAGACTTTCGTGTGTGTGTGTGTGCCTTATTGCTCCTGCACCCCAACACTGCCATATACCCTGAGGGATCCAGTCTTGCCTGTGGAAGACTTAACACCTTGCTGCCCAGTAACAACCCCTCAGAGGATCTACCCTGCAGCGCTGGTCACACTGACCAGGTACCACAGGTGGCGTCACGAACAAACTGTAAATACTTTAATCCCCTGTAAATATTCCCCTTTTTAGTGAGCGCCTGGGGCCACTGACCGAGCTGTGCTACCCGTGACATCCCCCATTGAAGTGAACGGGCTCAGTGCCGAGTACCCCACAGGCCCTGGCTGTGCGACTCATCTTTTGGCGTCACGAACAGGATACGAAGCTCGCTATATGTGAGTCCTTTGTGCTTGAATGGACTGTTTTTTGTGCAAAAGACTGTGTTGTTGTTTTTGTGATTTTTGGCGCCATTTGCCGCCATTTTGCCGCCATATTCGTGCCCTGAGGCGCTGGTGAAGAAGAGGGGCGTGCATTCGTGGGCGTACCCCCCCTTGTGACCCGAAAGTTATGGCCGTCCTATCCAAGTGCTTCTACAATGTCAGATCATGCCCCACTGCAAAGGAGATCCGCCTCCTCTTCATCCTCAGTGCAAAGAGGAGAAAGCGAAAGTCCCGCCTCCACGGAAAAGACCAGAGCGTTCTGGATGGAAAGCACAGTCTGGCCTGGAGTGAGATGGCGGAAGGACAGGAGTCGCTGTGTGGGGGAATGGCGGTGCGCAGACCCCGTTCCCCTGAAGAGCTTCAGCCTGTGCTCGAATCTTCACCCAGGTCGGGAGGGCGAAGAAATAATGTATCGTGTGGAGAAGGTGGATGCGGCGCTGCGGGATCTGGCCCGACACCGCGCAGAGATGGAGGCGATGGAGCGGAGCTGGCGTGCCCTGAAACTGCAGCTGCAGTGGGACCAGCTGCTCTCCCCCCTGGATGCGCAACTGCCACCTGCGCCACCACTGGAACCAGCGGCTGAGGAGGAACCAGAGGCCGGCCCCGGAAGAGCTGTACCTGACCCCGCCGAGGACGCAGCGGGAGAAGAGGAGGCTGAGGAGGCCTTGCCCGGACCGGAAAGCCAGCCAGGCCTGGAACCAGAGGCCGCAGTGGTAGCAGCGGAATGCAGTCCCCCGGTAGGGACGACGGAAGGAATCCTGCCTGATGCAATGGAAATTGATTGGGAGGAAATGGAGCTCCTGGACGACGTGGAGTACGCCGCCCAGAAGGAAAACGAGTGGAGACGCCGTGAACAGGAGGAGCGGCAGCAGCGGGAGCAGCGTGAGGCGCAGCGGCTTCGCCAGAGGTACCGGGAGCAGGATCTTGCCGATAAGGAGATCGTCCGGCGAGATAAAGGTACGCTCCGGGAACTGCGACGCCAGGGGGCAATACGAGACTTCAAACTCCAGGGAGGCTGGGGGTTCATCCACGAACCCGGCCTGTACCAGGAGGTCTTTGTCAACCGGAGGGATGTGGAGTCTCACCTGCCTGAGGGGCACCCGGACAGGGACCTGCTGATAGGGGATGTAGTCTCCTACACGCGGCATTGGGGGCTTAAGGGGTGGTATGCCCTGAACGTCTCCAGAGTCAGCGCCCCAGTCCCGGAAGCAGGGAATGTGTTCCCGTGTCTCTGTGTCCCAGGCCCCAGCCACACCGGCGCCAGTCCGCACACCTGCGTCATCTTCTGAAACGCTGCAGAGCGCAGCAGCTGCAAGTGCGCCCCCTACTGAGCCATGCCTGCGCACCCTGCAGAGCGCAAGCCTAGGAGAGGCACCTGTCAGGCCTCCAGGCAATCGCATAAGGAAAGTTGAAATGAGAACTGTGGCTAATCAGACACCGGTAGCAGGACATGACTTTATGGTGATGCGATTCAGAACCCACAGTGTGCTTCCAGCCCCAGGTATGGAAGATGCTACAATGTTTGCTGATGAAGACCAGTAGGACCCGGACAGGGTTTACTGTACTGTAAAAAGTTGTCAGAAATGTTATGTAGAGAAGTTGCACTTTATTGTGAGAATGTTTACATGATTGATGCTTAGTCTACCCCAGTAGGGTAATGTGTGATAATGTGAAATGTTCTTTTGATATGGACTGGTGCTGAGGACTCTTGCAGCACAGAGACTCTTGTTGTAAATAGTTGGCACTTGGTGCCCCATCTTGGTTTTACGTAAACCACCACTACCTCAGAAGAAAAACCCGTGTGGTGTGGCCTAGAGTGAGGTCTGCAACAAAAAGGAAAAGTCCTGCAGCCCACCCAGGACCACCGTGGGAGGTTTTGAACGGGTCCTCCACAAGAATCTTTTAAATTTGCACTTTGAAGTATTTTCTACTTTGCTACGAGTATTAAAAGTGTATTTGTATTTATTGTAACGTTTAAAGAATCCTCACCTCCCGCAAGGGACGAGTTAATGTTTATGTTGATGTTAATATAAAATTATTTCTTTTCAGCCCGGGAGTGCTGATGATAACTAGGGAGGATGTGTAGCCCAGCTGCGCTTGGAGCCACATGTTCCCAGGAGGATGCACCGAAGGTAAACCCACACACACCTGATATTCATTCACACCTTCACTATTTCCTGGAGCCACCAGAGGGAGCCCTTGAAGAGTATGATATATATATAAGGGTTGTGGAGAGACGGCAGTTAGATTTTAGTCTACCTCAGAGTGAGATTGGATTAGCTGGGAGAGCTGAGGAGATGAGATCAAATTACCTCAGACAGTCTAGTCACCTCAGAAAGAAGTTGTGAAGCTGTTTGTTCCCTTGGAGTGTGGAAAGTTAGCTCTTGAAGTGTGCATAGATCAGTTAGACGGAAGGTCCTGATAGCTGCTTCAGACTGAGCGTTAGAAGAAAAAGAAGGAAAGGGAACAGCAGTTACTGAAAGACTGAAGACTACAGCTTGAGCTTAGTTCACTGTGTGGAGGTCAGTAAGAGTGGAGAAAGATAGCCACTTCAGCCTGGTCAGAACTGAGTCAACTGAGTGTAGTTTCAGTGAGCAAGCGTGCCGACGCTTTGAGAACGGTGAAGAGAAGGAAGAATCAGCTATCTACTGCTAGTGTGCTTATGTTAAGGGTCAGAGTAGGACGAAAGGCGAGTGGAAAGGAAAAGAGAGTGACAGAGGTTGAAACAGCATTGATCGCTTACCTCTACTCTGAACAACCGGACACCGGGTCCGAGCTTGCTAGCATCTACACGACTAGTAGGAGATACCGGAACCCTGTGGGACTTCAAGTCGCAGGGGCCCACAAGTGCTGATACGTAACCGGGGTCAGGAAGAACAGGAGTCTGGTCAGCGCAACCATTAGAGACTAAGTTCTATCCAAGAGAAGGCTCCACCACAAAGTCAGCCGGGCGTATAACAGAAGACAGAGTTAGACTTCGTTTTATACAGGTCAGAAACTCACACATACAGGAGTACGGAGGCCCTACACCTACTCAGTGGGATTACTGGACGTGCATCCTCCACCCTGCCAGCTTCCCGGGACGTGCCTGCAACTACCATCAGTAAAGGTACAGAAAGAGACTTTCGTGTGTGTGTCTGCCTTATTGCTCCTGCACCCCAACACCGCCATATACCCTGAGGGATCCAGTCTTGCCTGTGGAAGACTTAACACCTTGCTGCCCAGTAACAACCCCTCAGAGGATCTACCCTGCAGCGCTGGTCACCCTGACCAGGTACCACAGGTGGCGTCACGAACAAACTGTAAATACTTTAATCCCCTGTAAATATTCCCCTTTTTAGTGAGCGCCCGGGGCCACGGACCGAGCTGTGCTACCCGTGACATCCCCCATTGAAGTGAACGGGCTCGGTGCCGAGTACCCCACAGGCCCTGGCTGTGCGACTCAGATAGACATGTTAATGATATGCAAATGAAGAAAAATGGAAACAAAACTTTCAAAATAGCATAATTTATTCAGTCTTGAATATGCAGAAATCCCCACTCATACACCCTGGCTGCTATCAATGAGATTATTAATGGTTGTCTAAGGAATGTTCTGCCACGTTGAATTCTCTTGGGCAAACATCAAGATCTGCTGCTGGCAGTTCCCTTAGGGCAGTTTTCCCCTCTGTACCAGTCTGTCATTGTAAATTTGTTTACTGTAAACGATATCTATAACTTTGTATGTAACCCCTTCTCATGTACAGCACCATGGAATCAATGGCGCTATATGAAAAAAAAATAATAATAATTGCTGATCAATCATGTCCCAGATGTGCCTGATGACAAGTCCAAAGACGTTGCAGACCATTGTAGCACGTTTGGCCACGCAGTCTACTTAAAGAAGCATGAGTAGCATGCGGCATGGTGTTTTATTCCGTTCTGCAGCCACAATTAGATCCTATGTCTAGTTCAACATGAAAAATTTGGTTAAATGTCTTCTTAAAGTGAATTCTTCCCACTTTACTAATGCCATAAATGCAGTCACTGAGTACAGGTTGGACACAAATGAGGGATCAAAAAGAAACACATAATTTTCTGTTTTCTGGGGGGCGAGCATTGTCCAAAGTGTCTTTGAGCTTCCAGTAAACATGGAAACCCTCTATATTTCCCTTGATTGATAATGAAGCTGAGTGGTGGCTGTTTTTTGGGGATCACATTTATCCTGTGCTCTACCCTGAGCACTTATGTTGGGATTTCTATCTAACTCTACAGAGAATGTGATACAGACAGAAACATTCACTATAAAGAAGGTAGACAGAGTCGCTTTGGACTCTGTCTGGCCTCTGTTCCGGCATTGTCCATCTTTTTAGATGTGCGCAAAAGCATGGGCAACTGCGCTCTATGCATGCCTAAAGAGATAGGACACTGCTGAAAAAGAGGCTAGAAAGCATCAAAGGTGACTCCATCTGCCTCATTATAGTGAATGGTTCCTTTCAGGGGTTTCATCTGAATCACGTTTTTACAGATTTAGACAGAATCCTCCACACAAGGGCTAACCCTAATGAAATCCATCTGCGAGATTCTGTGAAAGCTGGGTGAAAGTTCTTGTCAAAGCTGTCATAGCACTTATTTTTGGCCTACAAACTGTTGATTACATCTGTGAATAACCTGACATAGTGTTTTAAACCAGGAGTTTTCTCCTTATCATACATCTAAAGTTTAAACCTTCTTAACCCCTTAGTGACAGAGCCATTTTGCAGCTTAATGACAGGGCCAATTTTTACAATTCTGACCACTGTCACTTTATGAGGTTATAACTCTGGAACGCTTTAACGAATCCCGCTGATTCTGAGATTGTTTTTTCATGACATATTGTACTTCATGTTAGTGGTAAAATTTCTTTGATATGACTTGTGTTTATTTATGAAAAAAACGGAAATATGGCGAAAATTTTGAAAATTTAACAATTTTCAAACTTTAAATTTTTATGCCCTTAAATCAGAGAGATATGTCACACAAATTTCTTAATAAATAACATTTCCCACATGTCTACTTTACATCAGCACAATTTTGGGACCAAAATTTTTTTTTGTTACGAAGTTATAAGGGTTAAAAGTTGACCAGCGATTTCTCATTTTTACAACACCATTTTTATTTTAGGGACCACCTCACATTTGAAGTCACTTTGAGGGGTCTATATGATAGAAAATAGCCAAAAGTGACACCATTCTAAAAACTGCACCCCTCAAGGTGCTCAAAACCACATTCAAGAAGTCTATTAACCCTTTACGTGCTTCACAGGAACTGAAGCAATGTGGAAGGAAAAAATTAACATTTAACTTTTTTTGCAAAAACTTTACTTCGGAACCTATTTTTTTTATTTTTACAACTGTTAAAAGAAAAAATGAACCACAAAATTTGTTGTGCAATTTCTCCTGATTAAGCCGATACCCCATATGTGGGGTAAATCACTTTTTGGGCGCACGGCAGAGGTTGCAAGGGAAGGAGCAACATTTGACTTTTACAACGCAGAATTGGCTGGACGCCATGTCTCGTTTGTAGAGGCCCTGATGTGTCTAAACAGTGGAAACCCATCACAAGTGACCCCATTTTGGAAACTAGACCCCCTAAGGAACTTTTCTAGATGTGTGGTGAGCACTTTGAACCTCCAAGTGCTTCACAGAAGTTTATAACATAGAACAGTGAAAATAAAAAATCATATTTTTTCCACAAAAACAATCTTTTCACCCCAATTTTTATTTTCCCAAGGGTAACAAGACCCCAAAAGTTTTTGTGCAATTTGTCCTGAGCATGCTGATACCCCATATGTGGGGGTAAACCACTGTTTGGGTGCAAGGCAGAGCTTGGAAGGGAAGGAGCGCCGTTTGACTTTTTCAGCGCAGAATTGGCTGGACGTCATGTCGTGTTTGTAGAGGTCCTGATGTGTCTAAACAGTGGAAACCCCCCACAAGTGACCCCATTTTGGAAATTAGACCCCCTAAGGAACTTATCTAGATGTGTGGTGAGCACTTTGAACCTCCAAGTGCTTCACAGAAGTTTATAACATAGAACCGTGAAAATAAAAAAATCATATTTTTTCCACAAAAACGATCTGTTCACCCCAATTTTTATTTTCCCAAGGGTAACAAGACCACAAAAGTTTTTGTGCAACTTGTCCTGAGCATGCCGATAACCCATATGTGGGGTAAACCACTGTTTGGGCGCAGGGCTTGGAAGTGAAGGAGCGCCGTTTGACTGTTTCAAACCAAAATTGGCTGGAATTGAAATTGGACGCCATGTCGCGTTTGGAGAGCCCCTGATACGCCTAAACAGTCGAAACCCCCCACAAATCGAACCATTTTGGAAACTAGACCCCTTAAGGAACTTATCTAGATGTGTGGTGAGCACTTTGAACCCCCAAGTGCTTCACAGAAATTAATAAACGTAGAGCCGTGAAAATAAAAAATCATTTTTTTCCTCAAAAATGATTCTTTAGCCCGCTATTTTTTTTATTTTCCCAAGGGTAACAGGAGAAATTGGACCCAAAAAGTTGTTGTGCAATTTTTCCTGAGTAAGCTGATACCCCATATGTGGGGTGAAACCACTGTTTGGGCGCATGGGAGTGCTTGGAAGGGAAGGAGCGCCATTTTGTAATGCAGACTTTGATGGAATGTTCTGCGGGCGTCATGTTGTGTTTGCAGAGCCCTTGATGTACCTAAACAGTAGAAACCCCCTGCAAGTGACACCATTTTGGAAACTAGATCCCCCAAGGAGCTTATCTAGATGATACCCCATATGTTGGGGTAAACCACTGTTTGGGCGCACGGCAGGGCTCGGAAGGGAGGGAGCGCCATTTGACTTTTTGAACGCCACGTCGTGTTTGGAGACCCCCTGATGTGTCTAAACAGTGGAAACCCCCCACAAGTGACCCCATTTTGGAAACTAGACCCCTTAAGGAACTTATCTAGATGTGTGGTGAGCACTTTGAACCCCCAAGTGTTTCACAGAAATTTATAAATGCAGAGCTGTGAAAATAAAAAATCATTTTTTTTCTCAAAAATGATTTTTTTAGGCAGCTATTTTTTATTTTCCCAAGGGTAACAGGAGAAATTAGAACCCCAAAATTGGTGTGCAATTTGTCCTGAGTACGCTGATACCCCATATGTTGGGGTAAACCACTGTTTGGGCGCACGGCAGGGCTCGGAAGGGAGGGAGCGCCATTTGACTTTTTGAACGCCACGTCGTGTTTGGAGACCCCCTGATGTGCCTAAATAGTGGAAATCCCTCAATTCTAGCTCCAACCCTAACCCCAACACACCCCTAACCCTAATCCCAACCCTAATCCTAACCTAAATCCCAACCCTAATTCCAACCCTAATTGTAACCCTAACCTTAATTGTAACCCTAACTCTAATTGTAACCCTAACCCTAATTTTAACCCTAACCCTAATTGTAACCCTAACCCTAATTCTAACCCTAATTATAACCCTAACCCTAAGGCTAGGTTCATTTTGCGTTTTACCAGCCCGTTCAACACATAGCGTTGACGAGCTGGTAACGGTATAGCATAACACGATCGCGTTATGCTATACCCAATAGCGCAGAGGAATCAGCAGATGATTCATCTGCGCTAGCGGTGACGGAGCCCAGACGCTGCAGCCCGCGTCCGAGGCTCCGTCACTGAATGATGGCACGTCGCAAACGCATGCCGCTTTACGGCATGCGTCGCGATGCGCCCTCAAATGGGGGTGAATGGCAGCGTTAACGGACTGCGTTACACCGCGTTATACCGCGGTGTAACGCAGTCCATCTAACGGACTGCCATAACGCAGTATGAACCCAGCTTAACCCTAACCCTAATTATAACCCTAATGCTAACCCTAACCCTAATGCTAACCCTAACCCTAATTATAACCCTAACCCTAACAGAAAAATGAAAATAAATATAATTTCTATTTTTTATTATATGTCCCTAACTAAGGGGGTGATAAATGGGGGGGTATGTACTGTTTTTTTTTATTTTGATCACTGTGATAGTTTATCACAGTGATCAAAATGCACTTTCTGGAGAATGAATGAAACTTTTTTTGAATCTGCCGCCAAGCAGATCGGCGGGCGCACTGCGCATGCGCCCGCCATTTTTTTTTTGCAGGAAGAAGACGCCGGGATCCTGGGGCCTACGGGAGGACGGAGGACACCGGTAAGTATACGGGGGGGGGCGATCGGGGGACCCTCATTTTCTCCCCTCTGATGTGCGATCACATCAGAGGGGAGAGAAATCATTTTTTATTTATTTATTTTTTTTGCGATCGCATCTATGCTTGCATAGACGTGATCGCAACACCGGGATCGGTAAATACCGACCCGGATCATGTTCTCTGGGGTCTCGGCTACCCCCGGTAGCCGAGACCCCAGAGAATATTTGCCCATCCCCCCACCAGCACAGCGGCACTTAGCGGCGGGCGCACTGAGCATGCGCCCGCCATGTTCTTCATCGCGCCGGCCCCGGGGGACACCGGAGGGCCCTGGGGCCACATACAGGACATCGGGGGCCACATGGGGGTCCCGGGGACCCTTTTTCTCTGTCCTCTGATGTCCGATGACATCAGAGGACAGAGAAATTAAATGGCACAACTTTTTTTTTTGCGGTCGCCGTTATAGGGTTAATAACGGCGATCGCAACATCGGTGTCGGTAAAAACCGACCCGATTCATGTTCTCTGGGGTCTCGGCTACCCCCGGTAGCCGAGACCCCGGAGAAAATGCGCCTCTGGGGGGCGCTATTCACTTTTTCCACAGCGCCGTTAATTAACGGCGCTGTGGTTTAAGTACCCTTAATGACCGCCGTTAAAAGGCGTATCGGCGGTCATTAAGGGGTTAACCTAAAAAGCAGAACTACATCCCAAAAAATCTTCTCAATAGGTTCCAGAAAGCAGCCATTGTCCCACTCACAAACCTTCGATCAGACCACCCTTCTCCACTGCTCAAAAGGACATGGGCGTACCCACCGTGGGGCAGAGGGGGGCAGCTGCCACCCCCTAGAAGCAGGAACGCGTACCTATCATGATGAGGCCACCTGTTTTTCCTGCCGCCGGCCCTTTAAATCTTCGGGCACGGCAGCTTTACAGGTGCGCTTGCTCACACATGCATCAGTGAGTCAGTGGCCGGGTGCCATGCACAATGCACATAGGGGTTAAGAATGCCTGACGTTGAATGTCAGGACGTTCTTTGTGGGCGGAGAGAGAGCGCTCTGCTCTCCCCATCTCCTGCTCCTGGCTGCAGCACGCCGCTGAACATATCAGGTCAGGTATATAGAGGAGCTCTTAGTACCCGCATGCTCCTGAGGCAATCGCTGTTATTATATTCAGTCAGTGACGTCACGTCAGGTCTGGGTGAGTGAGTGCTGGCTGGGCTGATGTATATACAGGGGCTGGCTGGGCTGATGTATATACATGGGCTGGCTGTGGCTGATGTATATACAAGGGCTGGCTGGGCTGATGTATATACAGGGGCTGGCTGTGGCTGATGTATATACAGAGGCTGGCTGTGGCTGATGTATATACAAGGGCTGGCTGTGGCTGATGTATAGACAGGGGCTGGCTGTGGCTGGGTTGATGTATATACAGGGGCTGGGGGCTGGCTGTGGCTGGGCTGATGTATATGCAGGGGCTGGGAGCTGGCTGGGCTGATGTATATATAAGGGCTGGCTGTGGCTGATGTATATAAAGAGGCTGGCTGTGGCTGATGTATATACAAGGGCTGGCTGTGGCTGATGTATAGACAGGGGCTGGCTGTGGCTGGGTTGATGTATATACAGGGGCTGGGGGCTGGCTGTGGCTGGGCTGATGTATATACAAAGGCTGGGGGCTGGCTGGGCTGATGTATATACAGGGCTGGGGCTGATGTATATACAAGGGCTGGGGCTGGCTGTGGCTGGGCTGATGTATATACAGGTGGTGCTGGGCTCAGTGGGCTGGGGCTGGACCTAGTGATGATGTATATTCAGGTGGTGCTGGACTATGTGGGCTGGTGATGATATATACAGGTGGTGCTGGGCTCAGTGGGCTGGTGGTGATATATACAGGTGGTGCTGGGCTCAGTGGGCTGGTGATGATATATACAGGTGGTGCTGGCCTCAGTGGGCTGGTGATGATATATACAGGTGGTGCTGGGCTCAGTGGGCTGGTGATGATATATACAGGTGGTGCTGGGCTCAGTGGGCTGGGGCTGGTGATGATATATACAGGTGGTGCTGGGCTCAGTGGGCTGGGGCTGGTGATGATATATACAGGAGGTGATGGGCTCAGTGGGCTGGTGATGATGTATATACAGGTATGGGGCTCATTATACTGTATGGAGCAGTTTCATTCACCTTTTTCGTTCTAAAATTTTACAACCTGAACGACCATGGCTTGCCTCCCCCCCTAGTTTTGATCCTGGGTACGCCCATGCAAAAGGAGATTGCATGAACTAAACCTTTTTTTCAGCAGCTGTTGACAAATCCATAGACTGATAAACTTGACAAAGAGCATTACCCCTTTGTATAATTCCCACCCAACATAACATTCTTTTTTTATATCTAAACAATTGTATAAATCCACTCACCTGTTTTTACCCTAAAGCTGATATGAGGGGTAGGTTCCCATGATTCTGCCAATACAGGTACTGACTGCAGGTTAGATATAAGACGTCTGAGTTCAGTAACGTTAAAGATGCCATTTCCAGTAAGAACGTCTACTATGGCTGACGGAACATACAACGAGGAGTTAACCGACACAGAATATCCCACAGTCATATTAAATGACTGGCTTGCCACCTATAAGAACAACAGATATAAGATTCAGAATATAACTTGCCACATTAATAGAACATTAAGCATGAAAAACATGCATATAATAAAATACTTTCACATAAAACTGTCAAATATACAGAGTAGTGAAAAAGAAGGTTTTTGTAATATTACTTCAATTATTAAATTATTACTTAAATTATTTTTTACCTTCTAATGGGATCAAGGCAGGGAAATAGATTAGAAAAAGAAAAGGTCAAATACTTACCTGTGAAATCCCCCTGACTACAGATGGGCAAACCCAAACACTAAAGTTCTGGGTCGGTATCGAACACCTACTTTTCGGGCACGGACCCCGAACAAGGACTTCTCAAGGAATTCCGTGTTACTGTTCGGGTTTGGCAGTATGAACATCGGGTCTTTGCCATGATGTCACCTGCATGGCAGCGTGAAAAGCAACGGCGGCTCTGATCATAGAGCTCCGATTCCAACACTGTCAGATGACAGAGTGAGCCAGCAGCTCTGACCGGCGGTAAAAAGGTTATCGTCGGTCACGGGCATCGGCTGATGAAAGATTACTACTCCCATCAGGCTAAGGCTGGAGACACACTAGTGATTGTAAAATCGGTCGATTTTGATGCAGGAGAGTCGGACGAGTATAATGCAAGTGTCATGCAGAAAAAAGAGAGAGGACAGCACCTCCAAAAATCATACAATGATCTAATGCTGCTAGGCAAAAATATATATAACTGAACACGAGGTTCTTAGTTTAACATTCTGATCAGACTGTATGAAGCCCACTGCCACATCACGGCAAACCTCGTAGTGGGTCCTAATTAAAAGGTGATTTTAATTAGCAGGAGACTGCAAAGTAGTTGGTCTAGCCCATTTCTGTTCTCACTGAAGAGCATGATGAAGGTGAGTTTCTTTGCTCCTTACACTTGGTGTGGTGCTGTGTGGCGGCCATTGTTGCTGTGGCTCTGTGCTGGTGGGGCGGCACAGCCTGGAGTCACGGGGACTCTGTCTTGCAGCATGGGTGCTGTGAGACACCAGGCCATCTGCCCTGCTGCTGCATTGCCGCTGTGGCTGTGGTCTGCGTGTGGCTCCGCTCCATGGGAGCAATGGGGACTCCTTTCATTTGGTGCTGGTGCTGTGTGTTGGCCATTGTTGCTGTGGTTTTGTGCTGGTGGAACGGTGCAGTCTGGAGACCCCAGACCGTCTGCTCTGCTGATGCATTGCCACTGTGGCGGTGGTCGGCGCACGGCTCCGCTCCGTTAGGGTGGTAGGACCCACTATGAGGTTTGCGGTGACATGGCTACAGTCTGATCAGAACGTTAAACTAAGAACCTCATGTTCAGTTATATAAATTTTGCCTAGCGGCTTTAGATCAACATGGATACTGTCCCCCCCGGCTAAGAACATCAGCCTGCAGCCACCCCAGAAAAGGCGCATTTATAAGATGTGCCAATTCTGGCACATAGCATTGCTTTTCCCACTTGCCCTGTAGCGGTAACAAGTGGGGTAATAGTTGGGAGGGTTGATGTCACCTTTGTGATATCAAGCCCCGAGGTTAGTAATGGAGAGGCGTCAATAAGATGCCCCTATTACTAACCCCATAGTCAAATTGTAAATAAAACACAGACACCCTGAAAAAATTTCTTTAATTGAAACATGAAATAAAGACACAGACTCCTTTAATATTCTAAATTCAACCATACTTACGACCTCACCTAATTCCCCGAAGCCCTCGATCTCCTGTAATTTAAGTAAAATAATAAACCAACAATATACCATACCTGTCCGTCGTTGTGTCCCATGCTGCAATCCATATCTGGGGATATACAGTTTTCGGCCAGGACGGTGCCAAGATGCAACCGTCCTGGTTGAAAACTACTGGTGAATGAGGAGATGCTACCAGCGCAGCTTCAGTGACTAGCGGTGATGTCACTGAAGCTGCACTCCCTCACAGCCTGAACTGCGGTCACCTCACCACTGGCATTTTCCCACGGTCCAGAGGTCACCCCAGTTCAGGCTGTGAGGGAGCGCAGCTTCAGTGACGTCACCACTAGTCACTGAGGCTGCACTCGCAGCGTCTCCACATTCACCAGTGGTTTTCAGCCGGGACGGACGCATCTTGGCACCATCCTGGTTGAAAACTGTATATCCCCCAAATATGGATTACAGCGTGGGACACAACGACGGACAGATATGGTATATTGTTGGTTTATTATTTTACTTTTATTACAGGAGATCGAGGGCATCGGGGAATTAGGTGAGATCGTAAGTATGGTTTAATTTAGAATTTAAAGGAGTGCCATAAGTGAGGTCACTGAGGTTCATCAGGTTTGAACTCAGATGAGCTTTTTCATGGCAGCTCAGTGCTAGACACTGCATGAGCGCTTATGTTCCTGTCAGTGTGAACTAGCTGACAGGGAGAGCAGTCACTGATGTGACTGCTCTCCAAATCATCTAGATCAGAGGTCTCAAACTGCATTCCTCAAGGGCCACAAACAGGTCATGTTTTCAGGATTTCCTTGTATTGCACAGGTGATAATTTAATCACCTGCACAGATAATGATTCCAGCACCTAGTGCAATGCTAAGGAAATCTTGAAAACATGCACGGTTTGCGGCCCTCGAGGAATGCAGTTTGAGACCCCTGATCTAGATTATCGTGGGACAGTATGGATTATCTTCACATCAGACAGGTGAGGGATATGGTTGTTTTTTTTGTTTTTTTTTCAAGGGACTTAGTGGGCATCAGTGGATTAGGTGTAAGGTGAGTATTACGGTTGTTTATTATTTTCTGTCTTTTACAAGCGACATGGGCTTCAATGGATTAAGCAAGAGTGAGTATAACTGTTTTTTTTTTATTTATTATTCAAATAAAGGAGTCTGTGTCTTTCAATTAAAGGATTTTATTCTGGCTGTGTCTTTTTTACAATCTAACTATGGGGTTGATAATGGGGGCGTCTTATAGACACCTCTCCATTGCTAACCTGTGAACTTGATGTCAGCGGCCTTAAAACAGCTGACATCAACACTACAACCATTACCCCACTTGGCACCGAACCAGGGCAAGTGGGAAGAACCGGGATAAGCGCTAGAAATGGCGCATCTAATAGATGCACCGTCTCTGGGGCAACAGCGGGATACTATTTTTAGGCTGGGGGGGCAATATCCATGGCCACTTACAAGTCTGAGAATACCAGCCGATAGCTGTTTGCTTTGCTTGGCTGGTTGTCAAAAATGAGAGGGATCTCACGCCATTTTTTAAAATTATTTATTTAAATAATTTAAAACAACAGTATGGGTCCCCTCGACTCTTGATAACCATCCATGATAAAGCTGACAGCTGAGGGTTGCAGCCCGCAGCTGTCAGTTTTGCCTGCACTGGTTACCAAAAATAGAAGAGACCCCATGTCATTTTTCTTTTTATTTATTTATTTATAGCACAGGCACTGGCTGATGAATACTCCCATCAGAGGTGCCTGATCTCGCTGTCATCAGCGACAGCAGGCATAGGGCTCATACTCACTGGCGACGAAAACGGATGATATTCAGCCGATAAAAAATCGGATTCAAATCTGACCAATGTTATTCAATAGGTGACATCTCATTTGCGATTTTTTTGGTCAGCCGAAATCGGTGTGAGAAAAAAATCGCAACATGCTGCGATTTGATGCGAATTTGGCATGATAATCGCCAATGCAAGTCAATGGGTGCGAGAAATCATCGCACAGCACTCGCACAATGCGAGTGCTGTCCGATTTATACGCACCAGTCTCCTTTGAAAAGCCGGCAATTCATCCCCAGCTACTGTAAAATCACACTGACAGCTCACAAAACACTAGATACATACACATAGAATACATATATATATATATACATACATGTCATTGTGACATATATATATACATATATTTATAGTTCATACACTTCTACATACTGTAATAGCCGCTAATTCAATTGCCGGCTTTTGTGAAATCACAGAACCCGACATGAAATGACACATGGTTTGCATACAGTTAACCATGTCATTTCATGTATTTTGATATATGGTTTTAACTTACAATTACATGAGTGTATGTGTGCAAAATTGCAGACATGTAGGGGTTAATTAAAGGTGTAAATTCTTTGAAAAAAAAAATGCGTGGGCTCCCGCTGTATTTTCTCCACCAGACAGACAAAGCAAGCGAGTGGGGGCAAATAATAATAGCCCAGGGAGGGTGCATTTATTTTGTGCCCCCCCTGGATACTAACATCTGCCCCCAGACACCCCAGAAAAGGCAAATCTCTAATTAGATTAGCCCTTTCTGGCACTTTGCCCGTCTATTCCCATTGCCCTGTAGCGGTGGCGAACGGGTTAATAAGGGGTTAAAGCCACCTTGCAATTGAAAGGTGACTTTAAGTCAGGTTAATAATTGAGAGCTGTCAATTAGACAACTATCAATTATTAATCCTATTGTATGAAAGAAAAATCAAACACATGTGACAATGTGACAATATTCTATGTGTGTATATGTATTGTTTCTATTCTTTATTAAAGCTGTCAGTGTGATTTTACAGTATAGCCGGGATGAATTAGCGGCTATTATACTATGTAGAAGTGTATGACCTATATATATATATATATATAATTATTGGCTTTTTGTGTACATTTTTTTTTTTGCAATGTGATTTTTACATGACTTTTTACATAGAGATAACTGCTCTATGTAAAACGTCATGTTAAAATCGCATTGCATACAGATGGTAAACTGATGGAAAACGGATGGAGCAATTAAAAATCGCATACAAATCGCATGACAATCGCATGGCAATTGTATATGTTCGGACCGTTTTTTCCATCCAGAAAACGGACCGTTTTTTTCCCACAAATGAGTATGAGCCCATAGGCTGATGGGAGTAGTACTCTCATTAGCTTATGCCTGTGACCGGCGGTAACCTTTTTCTTACTACCGATCAGAGCTTGTGTTGTGCTTGTAGTGCTGTCATGCAGATGACAGTGTAGCAAACAACGGATGTTTGGGCCCTCCATTCACCTGAATGTAGTCAAGATACTGTTCTGGTACTCGAACCAAACCTTATTTTTAGATGTTCGGTCGAACCTGCTGCACCCGAATATCAACGGGTTTGCCCATCACTACCCCTGACATTCCTGCACTGCCATTCTGGTCCTCTATACCAAAGTAATGACAAGTTATCTACCACATATGACCACTGCAGTCAACTACTGGTCTCATTGGTGTACCACTAAGAACAGAGATTTACTGCAGTGGTAACATTTGGTAGACCAGAATGACAGTATTCACACAGGAAATACCAAGAAATCAGCTCACCCTTGAGAATAATTCAGATAAGTTCCAGCGAAATGAAGCACAAGATCATGTTGCTGCTGAACGTCAGGTAAGTATGCCGAAAGAAAAGATACAGTTTCAAATAGAGATGCATAGAAGTAAATTTTATTTTTCCTTTATTTAATAATTGAAAATGTATGTATAAAGGCAACACTGTATGGCACCTAGGCATACAGTGGCATGTAAAAGTTTGGACACCCCTGGTCAAAATTACTGTTATTGTAAACAAATTGAAGATGAAATGATCTCTAGAAAGCCTGAAGTTGAGGATGACACATTTCATTTGCATTTTAGGCAATATATATATACAGCTCTGGCAAAAATTAAGAGACCAATTGCAAATATTCAGTTTGTCTGATTTATACGTATATTTTTGAGTAAAATGTAAATTGTTCTTTTAGTCTATAAACTTCTGACAACATGTCTCCAAATTTCCAAGCAATAAATTTTGTATTTTTTTTCTGACAAAGAAAAATGGTCAAAATTAAAAAAAAAAAAAGTGCATTCTGATCTCAAATAATGCAAAGAAAACAACTTCATAATAATTTAGAAACAACAATACTAATGTTTTAACTCAGGAAGAGTTCTGAAATCAATATTTTGTAGAATAACCATGATTTTTAAAAACAGCTTTCATGCGCCTTGGCAAGCTTGCCACCAGTCTTTCACACTGCTTCTGGTGCAAAAATCTAAGCAGTTCTTCTCTGTTTGATGGCTTATGACTATCCATCATCCTCTTGATCACATTCCAGAGGTTTTCAATGGGGTTCAGGTCTGCAGAATGGGCTGCCTATGACAGGGTTTTGATGCGGTGGTCTCTTAATTTTTGCCAGAGCTGTGCATATATATATATATATATATATATATATATATAATATAATTAGCCTTGTTAAGGTTATGGCTTGTTTGCTATCATGGTTAGGAAAGGCCAGGTGATGAAAATTTCCCAGGTTTCTAAAAAGCCAGCCTCCTCTAGCCTTGTGCCCTGTACTTCCTCATTCTAACTGAGGATTTGTACAGGGTGGTCACTCTGTTGCTCTGTGCGCTGTTCTGGGCCTTGTGGTGTCACAGAAGCTTGTGATATCACAATTGCTGCTGCTGCCTGTGCATCGCTGCTCTACTGAAAAGAAGAAGAAAGAAGAGTTTGTGATCACTGATACTTGCCTGATCTCTCCTAATCCACCCAAATCCCTCTCTCCTACCACTTCCCCCTTTACCTTTCTCTTGCCCACTGTCCCCCAATAATCTGTCACACAGAACTGATCAGTACTTGATCGCTCGATTTTTAGCAGTTTTTTCTTTTTCGTGCATCCTGCAGACGCTAAGCATTGATGACTAGAGTTGAGCGAAACAGGTCGGTCAGATTCATAAGTCGCCGACTTTCGCCAAAGTCGGGTTTCGCTTGGCGAAACCCGACCATAGCGTGAAGTCGGCCATGCGGTCGTCGACCCGAGCGCCAAAGTCGGTTTTCGCATAATGCTTGCAGGCGCCTTTTTTCAACCAATGAGCAAGGGCGTACACTGTGGGCAACGAGATGACATGGGCAGCGGCCACCACCATCTTAGAGAAGGGCATTGCAGTGATTGGCTTGTTTTGGGGGCGTCATAGTGTCTATAAAAGCCCTGACCGCCGACCGCCATTTTACTTCTGCCGATCTTAACAGTAGGGAGAGGTTACTGACTGTTTATCAGCAGGGAGAGAGTTAGGGCTGGAAAGAGAAGTTCTTCTGTGCTTGTGCTGATAGCAATTGTGCTGTACAGTTAGTGTGCAGTGACAGGGGAGGATTTTCTTGTGTGCAGCAGCGCTGGTAATTAGGCTGCCTGCCAGTGACAGGGGAGGATTTTCTTGTGTGCAACAGCGCTGGTTATTAGGCTGCCTGCTAGCTGTATTGCTGTGTGTACACGGCTGTGCAGACTGCTTTTTACACAGCACTAATAGTTTTATTCTTTTTTTATGCACAGTTACCGAGCGTTCATTTTTTCCCACACCGTATAGAGCTGTACGCTCCTCACACACTACCGTGAACAGGCTGGTATCACGGACAAATACATGCTGACTATCTGTGTGTGACTCCAGAAATATATACGGAGATTTACAATTTCACCTACACTGTATACAGCTGTATGCTTCTGATACAGTACCGTATATCTGCTTTTTATATTCTGGTCTAATCCATACTGAGCCTGTGAGAGTCTGTGTGTGACTCCGGAAATATATACGCAGATTTACAATTACCCCTACACTGTGTACGGCTGTACGCTTCTGATACAGTACCCTTTTTCTGCTTTTTATATTCTGGTCTAATCCATACTGAGCCTGTGAGTGTCCGTGTGTGACTCCGGAAATATATACATAGATTTAAATTTTCCACTTCACCGTATACAGCTGTACGCTTCTGATACAGTACCATATATCTGCTGGTATTTTTGGTACATGTTCCCAAACATGAGGAAGTATGGTGGAAGAGGCCGCGGACGTGGGCGGGGGGGCAGCTGGTACTGATGGCAGTGGTGGTGCATCTGCTGGTAGTGCCAAAAGCACAATAGCACCTAAGGCAGGAGGTGTTGAGCATGCGTCATTGTCTGGCTCCAGTAGGCCTGGAAGGCTCTCTTTTCTGGGAGTAGGTAAACCGCTTTTAAAGCCAGAGCATCAGAAACAGGTTTTGGCTTACATTGCCGAAACAGCCTCCAGCTCTATCGCCTCCTCTTCTGAAGTTTCAAAAAATGCAAGCACTGAATCGTCAGTGCAGGCTCCTTGTCAGGAACAACACCTTTCCTTGTGTCCTTCACCCCCACCAAAAGTGAAGGATGCGGCAGGCCACACTTCAGATTACTCCATGGAGCTCTTTTCACATACCATGCCTGGGTTATCAAGTCAAATCCTGAATTCCCCAGTCCAAGATGAATCTGACATGGAGTGCACTCATGCACAGCCACTGCTATATGATTCTGCTGGTACATTCACCCAGAGCACTACATTGCCCTCGCAGTATACTGAGCCAGAATCTGACCCTGATGAAACTCAGGTGCCCCTTCCCCATACTATACCGCCTTACACGGTGACACAGAGGAAGGTGCAGATGAAATTGATGGAGGACCCAGTTGTTTACCCGGATTGGCATCCATCGGGGGAAGAGGATGCCGCTGGCAATAGCTCAGAAGAGGAGGAGGATCCGCAGCAGGCATCGACATCGCAGCTGCGGTTATCTAGCAGGCTCGTAGCAGTCCAAAAACGTGTTAAAAAAACAAAAAGAGTTGCAGGACAGCTTGGCCAAACGGTCAAATAAGCACAGCGTGCAAGCCCTGAAAACTTATCCCATAGTAGGAAGAGTGCAATATGGCACTTTTTTGACCAAAATCCTATTGATGAGGCAAAGGTTATCTGTAAGAAGTGTGGAAGGACCTTTAGCCGAGGGAAAAATCTCCGAAATTTGAATACCAGTTGCATGCTTAGACATTTAAACACCATGCACTTGCAAGCGTGGACGGACTACAAAACCTCAGGTAGCACATGTGCACCTGCTCTGACTGAAGGTAGCCAGCAACGCTACATCGCTTCCCCTACTGTAAGCCCACCGGTTAGCATACCACCAGCAAGAAATATTGAGGTGTCGTCGCAAGGCCAAAGCAGTTAGAGAATCACAATGTTTTTGCAACCAAAGAATGAATCTAGGCCATCACCACCACCACCACCACCATCAACATCACCACCCCCCTCTCAGTCCGCCATGTCCACCGCTAGTTCCCCCATATGCAGCTCTCAAGTCCAGCTCTCCCTAGCAGACACTTTGAGTAGGACAAGAAAGTACTCATCCGCGTACACTGGCTTTGAACGCCTACATTGCTAAACTGATCTAATTAGAGATGATGCCCTTTCATTTGGTTGAAAGCGCAGCATTCCGAGAGCTCATGGCATATGCTGTCCCATGCTATGACCTACCCAGTCGGCACTTCTTTTCTAGAAAAGCCATCCCTGTCCTCCATCTGCATGTGAAAGACCGCATTGTCCATGCGCTCAAACAATCACTGAGTGGAAAGGTGCACCAAATAAACAGATGCATGTGCCAGTAGGCATGGCCAGGGCCGTTACGTGTCCATCACTGCGCACTAAGTTAATGTGGTGGATGCAGGGTCCACAGGGACAGCGGCGGTGGGACAGTGCTGCTTAGCCCACGGTATAGGCAGCAGTTGGCTGTAGGCATTCGACCCTCCTACTCCTCCAGAAGCGAAAGCTCGTCGACAGAGCGCAGTCGCATGAGCACTCCATCCACAGCTGCCAGTGTTGCACACGAGGTGTCCCACTATCGTACAGCTAGTGGTAACAGTCAGCAGGCTGTTTTAAAGATGATGTCTTTGGGCGACAACAAACACACCACGGAGGTACTGGCCGACTACTTGCAGCGAGAAACTGAGTCATGGCTGGGCAGTCTACATCTTGAGCCAGGCAAGGTAGTCAGTGATATTGGCCATAATTTTGTGGCGACCATAGCCCTGGCAAAACTCAGACACATACCTTGCCTGGCTCACACCTTGAACCTGGTGGTGCAGTGCTTAATAAATAATTATCCGAAGTTACCTGCCCTGCTCCATAAGGTGCGAAGACTGTGCTCGCACATCCGTCGCTCGTCCGTAGACTCCAGTCATATGCAGAGGCTGCAGCGATCGCCCCACCTCCCCAAGTACCGCCTAATCATAGACGTTGCAAAAAGGTGGAACTCCACCATGCACATGGTTGAGAAGCTGTGCGAACAGAGGCAGGCTGTAATGCATTTGTGGGAGGATACACGGGCAGGCAGCTTGAGGGCAGACATTGAGTTGTCGGGTGTGCAGTGGTCAAAGCTGAAAGACCTCTGTAAAGTCCTTCAGTGTTTTGAGGAATGCACACGGCTGGTAAGCGCAGACGACGCCATCATAAGCATGAGCATCCCACTTATGCATCTGCTCATGCAAACTTTGACGCACATTAAGGATCAGGCGTCTGCAGCGTAGGAGGAGGAGGAGGAGGGAAGCCTTGATGACAGTAAGCCATTGTCTGCTCAGGGAACCGTCCTGGACCAGGTGGAGGAAGAAGAGGAGGAGGATGAGGGGGATGATTATTTTGGGGAGGAGGATGCTTCTCAGGGGGCAAGAGAAAATGTTTGCTTGCCAAGGTCAGGTACAGGGTTTGTGCGTGACTGGAGGGATGTTGATTTGACAGAAAGTGCTCCTCCACCCACCACTGGCAGTGCATCATTGACACCTGGAACATTGGCCCACATGTGTGATTATGCCTTGCGGATCCTAAACAGGGACCCCCGCATTGCCAAAATTATGAAGGATGACGACTACTGGTTGGCCAGCATCCTCGATCCACACTATAAAGGCAAATTACAGAACATCATGCCACAGGGAACCTTGAGCTATTATTGGCGAACAAACAAGCAACTCTGGTAAACCATGTTAGAGGCATTCCCAGCACACAGCAGCGGTGCAGGTTCTACCATGAGCCGTACTGGGCAACATGGAAGAGGTGTTTGTGGTGCACACAGCCGAAGTGGCATTGGAGACAGGGGTTTCATGACCATGTTGTGGACTGATTTCTCGAGTACCGCTCACACGACTGTTAATACTAAATCGATTGCAACAGACAGGAGACAGCAGTTGTCAACTATGGTTCAAAATTATCTCTCCTCCCCTATCGATGTTCTCCCTCACAGTTCATTCCCCTTTGACTACTGGGCCTGTAAACTGAACACCTGGCCTGAACTGGCACAAAATGCCTAACAGGAGCTCGCTTGCCCTGCTGGTAGTGTGCTATCAGAAAGAGTCTTCAGTGCTGCTGGATCAATCCTGACAGAAATAAGGACCCGGCTGTCAACCAAAAATGTTGGTGATCTCACCTTCATTAAAATGAATCATGCCTGGGTTTCAAAGGATTTTGTACCACCTTCCCCTGATGACACATAGGTTGCCAGCAAAATGGCTCGCTTTGTCCTCCTCTTACTCCGACTTCTCCAATTCCTCCATTTGCAGCTGCTGAACGTCCAGCCTACACCTCAACATATGCCAGTTTTTCCACCTCCCTAACTGGGCTGTACCCCCCCAGGGCCGGCGTCAGCACCTGGCGCACCCGGGCAAGTGCCGGGGCCCTGAGCAGGTGGGGGGGCCCACGAGTGGGCCCCCCCTGCTTGCTCAGGGCCCCAGCACTTGCAATACTTACCTCTCCCTGCTCCACCGCTGTGACGTCTTCCGCGTTTCCTGACAGTGACATTCAGGTCAGACAGTGCGATGACGTCACGTCTGTGTGCCCTCTGCCTGAACAGTCACAGTGCAGAGAGCGTGAAGATGGCAACGCTGAGGAGTCCAGAGTAGAGCAGTGCCCAGCGAGGAGAGGTATTTCATTTTTTTTAATGTGTGGAGCAACATATGGGGAGCATTATACACTGGAGAATTATATATGGGGCCCATCATACACTTGAGCATCATAGATAGGGCCTATTATACACTGGAGCATTATATATGGGGTCCATCATACACTGGAGCATCATATGGGGCCCATTATATATGGAGCATTATATAGGCATATCATACACTGGAGCATTATAAATGGGGCCCATCATACACTGGAGCATCATATACGGGGCCCATTATACACTGGAGCATCATATACGGGGCCCATTATACACTGAAGCATCATATGGGGCCCATTATATCTGGAGCATTATACAGGCCCATCATACACTGCAGCATCATCCATGGGGCCCAACATACACTTGAGCATTATAAATGGGGCCCATCATACACTGGAGCATCATATACGGGGCCCATTATACACTGGAGCATCATATGGGGCCCATTATATATGGAGCATTATATAGGCCCATCATACACTGGAGCATTATAAATGGGGCCCATCATACACTGGAGCATCATATGGGGCCCATTATATATGGAGCATTATATAGGCCCATCTTACACTGGAGCATCATCCATGGGGCCCATCATACACTGGAGCATTATAAATGGGGCCAATTATACACTGGAGCATCATATACGGGGCCCATTATACACTGGAGCATCATATGGGGCCCATTATATATGGAGCATTATATAGGCCCATCATACACTGGAGCATTATAAATGGGGCCCATCATACACTGGAGCATCATATACGGGGCCCATTATACAATGGAGCATCATATGGGGCCCATTATATCTGGAGCATTATATAGGCCCATGATACACTGGAGCATCATCCATGGGGCCAATCATATACTGGAGCATCATATGGGGCCCATCATATACTAGAGCATCATATGGGTTTCATTATTTATGGGGCATCACATGGAGCTCATTATATATGGAGCATCATATGGAGCACATATTGGGCATATTCTGTATGGAGCATTATATGGAGCACATTCTGTATGGCGCACTATGTGGTGCCCATAATACTGCATGGAGGACTATACTGTCAGGTTTTTGAGGTATTATAGAATTTACAATAGATATCAGTCATGTAAAGTAAGAAGTGAAGTATTTGTCATTGTACTATACCTATATTTCTCTGCCGTATCGGAGCATCATGAATTGTGGTATGTGTTAAAGTGGCCCACTGACACCCTTTCGCCCGGGGCCCACGAAAACCTGGAGCCAGCCCTGCCCCCCCCCCACAACTTTAGCCAAATAACCCCCAGTTTTCAATGCGTAACTATTATTATAAAGTAAATTAAGGTTGACAAGCTTAAGTAATAAGAATTGATGTCGTTGGCATTGAAATGGGCACTGTAGGTGTGTTTACTGTCCTCCACTTTTCTTCCCCATTGACTTGCATTGGGTTTCGTGTTTCAGTCGGACTTCGACTTTTGCCGATAGTCGGCCGACTTCGTTCGACTCGACTTTTGGGAAAGTCGGGTGGTCCGAAACCCGACTCGACCCTCCCAAGGGCAAAGTCGCTTATCTCTATTGATGAGTAATGCAAATCACTGATCAACGTCTGTGCACTGCTCACTGTTTTCCATGACTTTTTTTGTCCCTGTCCATTTTTGTAGCCTCCCCCCTTTGCACCACCACCGTGCGTGCATCCTGCAGCCATAAGTGTTGATCAGTGAGACAACTCACTGCTCCGCACTCGTGCTCGCTGTTTTCTACACTTTTTTTTTCCACTAACTGCTGATTAGACGTACACTACTGATTAGCACCCGTGCTCGTGTTTGGTGAGGACTTTTTTTTCTTGTCATTTTTTTATCCCTTTTGTGCTACACATCTGTGTACGTGTTCTACAGCCGTCGAGCGCTGGTTGATGATGAACATCACTGATCGGTCTCATTGTTGTTTTTTTGCTGAAAAAAGAATCGAGTAAAAGATCATTTAATTTAGTTGATAGGATTAGATTAAAGACAGTAAAATATACCATAGTAATCTTCGTCTACTACAGTATTTTTTACTGAATTAAGTTAGTGTCAGAGTAGAAAAAAAGAATCTTCCGTGCGTCCTACATTCGTTGACCGCTGATCACGGACGCACATCAGCGATCAACCTCCGGTTGTTGGGGTTTTTTTTAATTTTTTTTAAAAAAAGAATAAAAAAAATTAGATTAGGAACAGTAAAATATACTGTATAGAGATGGGCAAACCCGAACAGTAAAGTTTGGGGTCCGTTTCAAACATCTATTAGATGCTCCAATTTTGGTGCTTTGCCCGATTTGTCCCACTTGCCCTGTCGCGGTGGCAAGTTGAGTTCGTATTTGGACATGAAGCCCACAGCTACAAGGCACCTATGCATTACTAATCCTATAGTTATATTGTAAATAAACACACAGCTAGAATAAAGTTTTTTATCTGAAAAAGAGAAAAAACACATTTACTTTTTATTTAAATATAACAAACACGGTTATACTTAACTAATGCCCATTGCATTGAAGTCCTCATCTCCTGTAATAAAACAAAAATAAAAAACAACCATATTCCTCACTTGTCCGTCGTTCTATCCCATGACGTAATCCATGTATCGGGGATAAACAGACTTCAACCTGGATAATGCCAAGATGCGAACGTCCAGGCTGAGAATCACTGAGGAATGAGCTGAAGCATGCTCAGCCTCAGCGACTAGCGGTGACGTCATTGAGGCTCCTGCCGGACACTGAGGTTGTGTTCCCAGACACGCCCCTGAACTGCTGAGACCTCAGTGAGAAAAATTTTCACAGTGCAGTGCTGAGCTCAGAGAGTTTACTGGGAGAAATTTCTCCTGGTGAATTCATCGCTGCACTGTGAGACTTTTTCTCACTGTGATAGCAATTATCTCACTGAGGTCCCACAAAAATGAGGGGGACCCTACGCTGCTTTTTTTAATTATTTATTTTAATAATTTAAAAAAGTGGCGTGGGGATGCCCTCTATTCTTGTTTGTCTAAAATGGGGGGCACCTGATGCTGTTTTTCAAAATGATTTATTTAAATAATAAAACGGCGTAGGGACCTGTTATGTTTCGGTAGCTGAGGAGAAATTGCAAAAATAGCAAAAAGTAGTAATACACCAGAGAGGCTGGAAACTATTGGATTGCAGTACCCTAAACTAACCGCCACACTAGAAGTAGCCGTGGAGCGTACCTACGGTGATCCTAGATGCCTCGTCAGAGCCGGAGAGATAACTACACCTAAAGGCAGAAAGATGAAAGCTATCTGCCCTGGAGCAGAACCCCCAAAGAAATAGGAAGCCCCCAAACATGTAATGGCGGTTAGACAAGAAGAAAATATGGACACAGACGCAAACGCTGGGGCCCAATCTGTCTAGATAGAAAGTATAGGAAAGAATTCTGACTGCAACCCAAAAAAAACCCTGACAAAAATACCAACACTTCTGATTAACAAAAAACCTGAGATCACACGATCTCTACCACCTAAATCAGATCTCTGGTGTAACACACAGCAATTCAGCAAACAAAAAGTGACAAAGGAACAGAGCAAAAGTGCAAATACAAAATGAGCACAATTGCAGCGCCAGACCCCAAAAGGTGACCAGGCTGAAGTCCACTGCAAGCAGCAAACCAGCAAAGAAAATCCAACCAGAGGAAAAAAAACAGCAAATCACTTATCTGAATGAGAGCAGGACTGCAAGCTGAGCTCCAAGCAAGACCAGAAGAACAATTGATTACCGGCAAGGCTGAAGGGAGTTCAGGTCACTTATATCAGACCATTCAGAGCCAGCTGAAGGCCATTCGGCAATTAGTTCATTACCCTCAGCAACCACCGGAGGGAGCTCCAACTCAGAAGTCGCCTCCAGATTATTCACAACAGGGACCCCTTTATTCTTGATAACCAACCTTGCTAAATCTGACAGCTGAGGGTTGCAGTCTGCAGCTGTCAGTTTTTGCCTGGCTGGTTATCAAAAATACAGGAGAACCCACACCGTTTATTATTATTTATCTAGAGCGCAGGTTCCGGCTGATGAATACTCCTGTCAGAAGCGCCTGCTCTTGCTGTTATTAGCAGCAGCAGGCGTAGCCTGATGGGAGTAGTAGTCCCATCAGCCAATGCCAGTAACCGGAGGTAAACTTTTTACCTCGGATCGCAGCTGCTCGATCACGCTGTCATTTGACACTGTGGGAACTATGGCTGTCTGTCTGGCGTTAATGATTTTACCACCGATAAGAGGCAGTGTTTGCCGTGCTGTCATGTGCATGACAGAGTTGCAAACACTGGATGTTCGGGCCCACCTATCAAGTAAATGGGGTCCAGGTTCAGGTACTGAATATCCAGAGGTCCGCCCATCTCTAATACTGTAGTAATCGTCGTCTAGTACAGTGTATTTGATTTCTTTTTATTTATTCATAATTCATTAATCACACTGCCAGTACCCTGATTCTATTCCTTGCTCTTTTCCTAATATATTCAAATATTCCTTTATGTCTGCAACATGTCCTGAGCTCTTTCTATTCATTATAATGGTCTTGTGTCATGCGGTACACTTGGGGAATATAACCCCGGTTGCTTCATATTGTGTCCTGTTACTGCGATCCCCTGCTCCCGGGAGCTGCGCATGCGCCCCCACATTGTTTCTACAGTGATCACTGTGTAAGCGTTATCTGACGCATGCGCTGTGCTCGCTATGAGCAGAGACATCTGCCAGGCTTTCATTTAACCGTGTCATCTCCGGTCTCCTTCCTGGGACCATTGCACATCTGCTGGTGATTTTCCTTAATTTGGATCAGGTATTTATAGGAGCCTTTTTGACTCTACTTGCTACATTCCCCTGACGAAGCCGTCCTTGTAACGGCGACACGCGTTGGGTCCCCCCGCCGCTGGGTCCTGCTTCCACCATGGCCGCATCATATGGACCTTTATTCAGCACTTGCCACTATTTGGCTGCATTTTAGGATCCTTCATCCAGGATTTGCTGCACGTGAGCCCTATTGTGTTTATTTTTGGCTCTCTGCAGTCACTGCATTTATGCACCCTGGGTATACAGGACCCTTGGTATCCCTGACATTTTATGCTCAATTATTTCTATGACAGCTTGTTTCTGCCTAATTCTCTTTGTACCACTGGGGTTTTAGGGCACTGTTCTGAGGTCAGGGTTCACCTCTAGGTTTTTTAGGTGGATCATTCTGCCCAGGCTCTTCTCATCCATCTTGTAGGGCAATGTCATGCTGCAATTTTAGGCTCTTGTTCACACAGGCTCAATTTTGGGCAATTTATATTGGTGTAATTTATTGTGCTTTTCACTAGTGTTATTGTATATATGCATATATATATATACATTTTTTTGTGGAACATTGCCTTACTTTTGTATTGTATATTGGCCATTGTGATGGTAGTGGACACCATGCGGGGTTTACATTGTTTTTAAATGTTTTTATCTTGTAGTGTCAATAAAATTCCTATTTTCCATTATTATATTATTGTGGTGTGCATTATCTATAGTGGTCTTCTTTTCTCTCTTTTCTAGTACAGTATATTTTACTGAATTGAGTTAGTGTCATTGCAGAAAAAAAGAATCACATTCGTGCGTGCTTCCTACATCTGTTCTAAATTGAAAAAAAAGTTTAAACCAAGCACTCACACACATGCACAACTGAATAAAATTTGGTACACACACAAACACTACATATGTGAAAAAATGTTGTCCCACTCATCTCAAAGGCGGTATGCAGCGGAGGAGGCATACGCTTTCCTTGCCTCCGACACTGACAGTGAGGGAGAGGATGCCAATTTAATAACACCGGCCTCACAGAAATGGACTTTTTCAAAATCTTTTTCTCTGAGGATTTTGTAAACAAATTTATATACCCATAAGCCAGAGTTTCGGCAATATTGTAGTGTTGACGTTTTGTATAACACTCTAGTGTTCTGCATGGCTATGATGCGGAGACGATTTGAGGCAATGCACAACTTTTTGCATTATAATGATAACACCCAATGTCTTCCCCAAGATTACCCCAAATTTCAAAGTTCGGTCGGCCATTGATCAGTTCAGCAACAAGTTTTCTGAGGTGTATGTGCCAAAAGAGACATTTGCGTGGATGAGTCACTAATCCATTTCAAGGAAAGGCTCAAATTCTGACAATACCTACCCAGTAAGAGGGCCAGGTATGGAATTAAGCTGTACAAGCTGTGTGAGAGTACCTCAGAGAATACCCACAAGTTTAGGGTTTATGAAGGGAAGAACACCCGGTTTGAACCCCCTGAATACCACCTGTCCTGGGAGTGAGTGGGAAAATGGGAAATTTTTGTGGGATTTTGCACCCACTGCAGGATCAAGGTTATCACCTCCATGTTGCTAACTTTTATAACAACATCCCACTGTTCAAATCCGTCTCTGCATGAGGTAGCACAGCCTGCGGTACTGTTCAGAATAATCAGAGAGGCCTCCCTAAGATGCTAATTGGATAGCTGCTCAGAAAGTGTGAGAGCAGAGTCCAATGTAGCGACAACATGATTGTGGTCAAATAGAAGGACAAGAGGGATGTCCTTTTCTTGACCACTATATATGGTGATGGCATCACCCGCAGCACTGTATGAGGTACCTCTACACAGGTCACCAAACCAGACAATGTACTGGGGTACAACAAGAACATGGAAAGAGTTGATCTCTCTGATCAAGTCCTCTAGCGTTACAGTGTCATGAGAAAAACCATGGTTTGGTACAAGAAGCTGGCCATGCACATCGTACAGATGGCAATGAACAATGCTTTATTGCTATCACAATGTGCAGGACAGACCTGTATGTACCTTCAGTTCCAAGAGGCAGTAATCAAGGCCCTGATGTTTGTACTGGGGAACTAGGGAGGAACTGGCCACAGTACTTCCGGAATTGAAGGTGCTTGTATCGTACCAGGCCAACATTTCCATGGGGAGGTCCCTCAAAGCACAAAAAAAGGAAGGTCGCAAAAGAGGTGCCGAGTGTATTACAGAAGGGAGATACGCAAGGACACCAAATGTCAATGTGACACCTGCCCCAACAAACCTGGCCTGTGTATAAAAGAATGCTTCAGACTTTACCACACATCCATGAACTACTTAATTCGTTTCTGACTTACACAACTCATGTATGACAACCTAACGTACACTACACAACTTAAGTTTACCAACCTGACGTACACAACACAACTCACGCATGACAACCTAATGTACTCTACACAATTTACGTAAATATGCCACATTATAAAATTCACATACCAGGAATACACTAGATCAATTCCAAAATAGGGTTACTTGTGGGGGTTTCCACTGTTTACGCATATCATTGGCTCTGCAAACGCGACATAACGCCAACAGACCATCCCATCAAAGTCTGCATTCCAAAACGACAGTCCTTTCCTTCCGAACCCTGACGTGCGCCCAAACAGTGGTTTTCTCCCACATATGAGATATCAGCATACTCATGAGAAATTGAACAAAAAGTTTGGGGGTCCATTTTCTATTGTTACCCTTGTGAAAATAAAAAAAATGGGGCTAAAAGATCATTTTTGAGGAAAAACTGTAATTTTTTTTTATTTTCACGGTTCAACATTATAAATTTCTTTGCAGCACCTGAGGGTTCAAGGTGCTCACCACACATCTACATAAATTCCTTGGAGGGTTTAGTTTCCAAAACTGGATCACTTGTAGGGAATTTCAATGGCTCAGGCACATCAGGGCTCTCCAAATGTGACATGACGCCCACAGACCATTTCATCAATGTCAGCATTCCAAAACTCCAATGTCTGTCGCGGGAGCGCCGCTACAGACATTGAGCACATAAGATTTCCACCATTGTTTTGTGGTGATCCAGCACCCTCACAAGGACAACATTTTACAATTAGCCTCTGTTTGGCACTACAGGGACTTCTATCACTTCACACTGCATCCTTTTGGCATTGGATTAAGCGATTTTGTGATTAAGGCTCCAGTGGAGCCGAAACGTCGTGTTGTTATCGCTTCCACTTCATACTTCTGTTACGCTCCCTTATGATTGTTTACAAAATAAAGTATAAACTATTTTAAAAGATAATCCACAAGAGTATGCGGTGAACTTTAATCAGTGCATTCCAAAACATCACTCCTTCCCTTCTGAGCCCTAATGTGCGCTCAGTGTTTTTCTCCTACATATGAGGTATCAGCGTACTCATAAGAAATTTCACAACAAATTTTTGGGTCTATTTTCTTCCGTTACCCTTATGAAAATAAAAAAAATTGGGGCTAAAAGATCATTTTTGTGGAAAAAAATAGATTTTTTATTTTCACGACTCAACAGTATAATTTTCTGTGAGGCACTTAGGGGTGCTCACCACATATCTAAATAAATTCCTTGGGTGTCTAGTTTCCAAAATGGGGTCACTTGTGGTGGATTTTTACTGTTGAGGCACATCAGGGGCTCTGCAAACACGACATGACGCCCGCAGACGATTCTATCAAAGTCTGCCTTCCAAAATGTCACTCCTTCCCTTCTGAGCCCTGACGCGTGCCCAAACAGTGGTTTTCTCTAACATATGAGGTATCAGCGTAATCAGGAGAAATTGCCCAACAAATCTTGGGGTCCAATTTCTCTTGTTACCCTTGTGAAAATAAAATAACTGGGCGCTACAAATCATTTTTGTGGAAAAAAATATTTTTTTTATTTTCACGACTCAACGTTATAATTTTCTGTGAGGCATGTGTGGTGGGCTGCACTGTTTAGGCACATTAGGGGCTCTCCAAGCGCAACATGACATGAGGTCCACTCTCGATTCCAGCCAATTTCACGTTCAAAAAGTCAAATGGTGCTCTTTCCCTTCCGAGCCCTGCCAAGCGCCCAAACATTGGTTTTCCCCCACGTACTCATGAGAAATTGCACAACACTTTTTAGGGTCCATTTTCTCCTTTCATCCTTGTGAAAATAAAAAAAATTGGAGCTAAAAATCATTTTTGGTGAAAAAAATACTTTATAAACTTCTGTGAAGCACCTGGGAGTTCAAGGTGCTCACCACACATCTAGATAAGTTCCTTGAGGGGTATAGTTCCCAAATTGGGGTCTCTTGTGGGGGATTTCCACTGTTTAGGCACATCAGGGGCTCTCCAAACACGACATGGTGTCCTCTCTCGATTCCAGACAATTTTGCGTTCAAAAAGTCAAACGGTGCTCCTTCCGTGCCGAACCCTGAAGTACACGCAAACAGTAGTAGTTTTCCCCCACATGTGGGGTATCAGCATACTTAGCAGAAATTGTACAACAATTTTTGGGATCCACTTTCTCCTGGTACCCTTGTGAAAATAAAAAAGTGACTTTGGATTCAAGGAGTTGATAAGGGAGGAATTACTGAATTGCTATTATATTTTATTAATACTTTTTATTTTTACTTACCTTTTCTGTCTGGTGAAATCCCTATTAGGAATGTGCTCCACTATTGCCAATGCCATCCAGTGTACATCTTGCCACATGTATGCAATCCTTGAACAGCTGGTCGAGGGTGCATACTGCTGTGCGAGATGTGAGTACGTTGTGCACTTGGAAGCCCAGATACTGGAACTAAATGTGCAGCTGGCAACACTGAGATCCATAAACAATATGGAAAGGAGTCTTCTGCTCACTGAGCAGACGCTCAATGGGATAGATGGGGGGGATGCTAGGATGGAGCTGCAGGACAGTGAAACAGCAAGCTGGGTGACAGTTAGAAGGCGGGGTACAGGGAAGAGCGCCAGGGAGGCTAGTCCTGATCTGGCACACCCCAATAAGTTTGCTAAGTTGGCAGATGAGGGGGGTGTCAGTAAAGGTGTAGCACTGCTGCAGCAAGGCATGTCCTCTGAAAGACAGAAGAGTGTCTGCTCCAGTAAGGGGGGAAATAGGAGAGCAGGTCAGACAGGTGCTGGTAGTGGGGGACTCAATTATTAGGGGAACAGATAGGGCAATCTGTCACAAAGACAGGGATCGTCGGACAGTGTACTGCCTACTTGGCGCTCGAGTCCGACACATTGCTGATCAGGTTGACAGATTACTGGGAGGGGCCTGTGAGGACCCAGTGGTCATGGTGCACATTGGCACAAATGACAAAGTTAGAGGTAGGTGGAAGGTCCTTAAAGATGATTTCAGGGAATTAGGCTGCAAGCTTAAAGCAAGGACCTCCAACGTGTTATTTTCTGAAATACTGCCTGTACCACATGCCACACAAGAGAGGCAACGGGAGATTAGGGAGGTTAATAAGTGGCTCAAGAATTGGTGTAGGAAGGAGGGGTTTGGGCTCCTGGAGAACTGGGCCGACTTCTCAGTTGGCTACAGGTTCTATGCTAGGGATGGGCTGCAACTCAATGGGGAGGGTGCAGCTGTGTTGGGGAGGAAATGGCTAGAAGGTTGGAGGAGTCTTTAAACTAGGGACTGGGGGGTATTCATTTTATAGGAGGGGAAGACAGTGCAGATAAAGACCTGGGCGCAAATAATGACATTGGGGGTGTGGGTGGGGTGGCATGGGGAGTGGGGTTAGAACAGTTAATAATTTAAGAAAGAATAGAGGTACAGAGAGATACATAAAGTGCATGTACAGTATACTAATGCCAGAAACCTCACCAACAAAATGGAGGTATTAGAATGGATTATGACATGGTGGGGATATCTGAGACATGGCTGGACGAGAGCCACGACTGGGCTGTAAATTTACAGGGCTATAGTCTGTTTAGAAATGACCGTAAAAATAAGCGAGGTGGGGGTGTGTGTTTATATGTATAATCATCCTTAAAACCCATCCTGCGTGATAATATATGTGAATCTAATGAAGATGTAGAGTCCCTGTGGGTGGCGATAAGGGAAGGGGGAAAAAATAATAAATTACTGATAGGGGTTTGTTATAAGTCTCCAAAAATAATGGAAGCAACGGAGAATTTCCTCGTAAAGCAAATAGATGAAGCAACGACTCAAGGAGAAGTCATTATTATGGGGGACTTCAACTACCCTGAAATACATTGGGGAACAGAAACCTGCAGTTCCAGCAAAGGTAATAGGTTTTTGACAACTATGAGAGACAATTACCTTTCACAACTAGTTCAGGACCCAACAAGAGGGGGGGCACTGCTAGACCTAATATTAACCAACAGGCCAGACCGCATATCAAATATAAGGGTTGGGGGTCACTTGGGTAATAGTGATCACAAAATAATAAGCTTTCATGTATCCTTTAATAAGATGTGTAGTCGAGGGGTTACAAGGACACTAAATTTCAGAAAGGCAAATTTCCAACGGATGAGAGATGATCTTAGTGCAATAAACTGGGACGATATCCTGAGACATAAAAATACACAAAGAAAATGGGAGACGTTTATTAGCATCCTGAATAGGACCTGTGGACAATATATACCCTATGGGAATAAATATACTAGAAATAGGAGGAAACCACTATGACTAAATAGAGCTGTAAGGGGCGCAATAAGTGACAAAAAGAAAGCATTTAGGGAATTAAAGCAAGTAGGTAGTGATGAAGCATTAAATAAATACAGAAGATTAAATAAATTCTGTAAAAAGCAAATCAAGACAGCAAAGATTGAGACAGAGAGACTCATTGCCAGAGAAAGTAAAAATAATCCCAAAATATTCTTTAACTACATAAATAGTAAGAAACTAAAAAATTATAGTGTTGGCCCCTTAAAAATAGTCTGGGTGAAATGGTGGATGAGGATGAGGAGAAAGCCAATATGCTAAATTACTTTTTTTCAACAGCATTTACACAAGAAAATCCCATGACAGATAACATGATCAGTGATAAAAAAAATTCTTCATTAAATGTGACCTGCTTAACCCAGCAGGAAGTACGGCGGCGTCTAAAAATCACTAAAATTGACAAATCCCCGGGCCCGGATGGGATACACCCCCGAATACTGCAGGAATTAAGTGCAGTCATAGATAGACCATTATTTTTCATCTTTAAAGATTCCATAATAACAGGGTCTGTGCCACAGGACTGGCGTATAGCAAATGTGGTGCCAATATTCAAAAAGGGGACAAAAACTGAACTTGGAAATTATAGGCCAGTGAGCTTAACCTCTACTGTGGGTAAAATCCTGGTGGGTTTTCTAAGGCAGGGTTCCCCAACTCCAGTACTCAAGGCCCACCAACAGGTCATGTTTTCAGGATTTCCTTAGTATTGCCCAGGTGATAATTGTATCACCTGGGCAATACAAAGGAAATCCTGAAAACATGACCTGTTGGTGGGCCTTGAGGACTGGAGTTTGGGAACACTGTTCTAAGGAATACTATATTGGAGTATCTGATGCTGAATAACCTCATGACACAGTATCAGCATGGGTTTACGAGAGTCCGTTCTTGTCAGACTAATCTGATAAGCTTTTATGAAGAGGTAAGTTCTGGACTGGACCAAGGAAATGCAGTGGACGTGGTGTATATGGACTTTTCAAAAGCTTTTGATACGGTGCCACACAAAAGGTTGATACATAAAATGAGAACAATGGGGATAGGGGAAGATATGTGTAAGTGGGTTAAGAACTGGCTCTGGGATAGGAAACAAAGGATGGCTATTAATGGAGCACACTCGGACTGGGTCACGGTTAGCAGTGGGGTACCACAGGGGTCATTATTGGGGCCGCTTTTCTTTAACATATTTATTAATGACCTTGTAGGGGGCATACAGAGTAGTATTTCAATATTTGCAGATGACACTAAACTCTGGAGGGTCATCAATACAGAGGAGGACAATTTTATATTACAGGAGGATTTGTGTAAACTAGAAGCTTGGGCTGATAAATGGCAAATGAGCTTTAATGGGGATAAATGTAAGGTCATGCACTTGGGTAGAGCAAACAAGATGTATAATTATGTGCTTAATTGTAAAACACTGGGCAAAACTGTCACTGAAAAAGACCTGGGTGTATGGGTGGACGTCAAACTCACATTTAGTGGCCAGTATCAGGCAGCTGCTGCCAAGGCAAATAAAATAATGGGATGCATTAAAAGAGGCATAGATGCACATGAGGAGAACATAATTTTACCTCTATACAAGCCACTGGTGCGACCACACTTAGAATACTGTGTACAGTTCTGGTCTCCGGTGTATAAGAAAGACATAGCTGAACTGGAGCGGGTGCAGAGAAGAGCGACCAAGGGTATTAGAGAACTGGGGGGTCTGCAATACCAAGACAGGTTATTACACTTGGAGTTATTTAGTTTGGAAAAACGAAGGTTTAGGGGCGATCTTATTACAATGTATAAATATATGAGGGGACAGTACAAAGACCTTTCTAATGATCTTTTTACTCTTAGACCTGTGACAAGGGATCCTCTACGTCTGGAGGAAAGAAGGTTTAGCCATAATCACAGACGCAGATTCTTTACTGTAAGAGCAGTGAGACTATGGAACTCTCTGCCGTCTAATGTTGTAATGAGTGATTCCCTGCTAAAATTTAAGAAGGGACTGGATGCCTTTCTTGAAAAGTATAATGTTACAGGTTATATACACTAGTTTCCTAGATATTGCGTTGATCCAGGGAGCTAGTCTGCTGTATGTGGAGTCAGGAAGGAATTTTTTTCCCCAATGTGAAGCTTACTGTTTGCAACATGGGGTTTTTTTGCCTTCCTTTGGATCAACATGTTAGGGCAGGTTAGGATAGGATATGGGTTGAACTAGATGGACTTAAAGTCTTCCATCAACCTTAATAACTATGTTAGGCTACTTTCACACTTGCGTTTTATCACGCAGCGCATCGTGCGCTATAGGTCGCAAGCACAATGTTCCCCTATAGCTAACATGGCAGGCGCAGGGTCTAGCGCTTGCACGCGTTCATCTGCGTTTGTTGTGCGCTGCGCATTTTCTAGGTGTGCGCCCAGACACGCTAGACGCTACATGTTGCATTTTTTTTCCGGCTATGCACCTTAAAAAAGCGCGTGTGCACACGCTATGCGTGAAAAATTAACATTACAGTCTATGAGGGCGCTGGCGGGCGCATGGCTGTGCGCTCGTCAGCACTTGTACGCGCACGCGATTTTTGAGTAAACAATGTCTAGACACTTGTCTAAACCACCCCCTACACAAGCAACATTGTTTGTGAGGAGTGTAGATAAAATGGTGTCTGCAGTGCCAGACAGACCACTACTCTCAACTGCCTGGAGACACAGCCAGGAGATACAGCCTGGAGATACAGCCTGGAAATACAGCCTGGAGACACAGCCTGGAAGACCCCTACTAGACTGCCTGGAGACACAGCCTGGAGATACAGCCTGGAGACAGACACAGCCTGGAGATACAGCCTGGAGATACAGCCTGGAAGACTCCTACTAGACTGCCTGGAGACACAGCCTGGAGATACAGCCTGGAAGACCCCTACTAGACTGCCTGGAGATACAGCCTGGAAGACACAGACTGGAAGGACTGCCTGGAAGACACAGCCAAGACAGTAGAAACTTTGGATCCAAAGTGCATCACCAAGAATGTGAGTATTCTTAAACCAAATGACTGCCTGTCCTTTCCAATGTAATATGTACTAATGCTTTGTATTTTTTTTTTGTTGCAGCATGTCTTCTGGATCACATTATTCACCATCCCAGCAAGAACTGGCCCAAGCAGAGCATGATGTGAGTATTGTCCTGCCTTTGGGTAAGTATAGCTGCTGCATCTGCAAATGTGTAATATTTTTTTTTTTTTTTCAGACATCATCGTCGGACACGGCGATTGAGTAGTCCGAACAGCGGGAGCAGTCACAGCCAAGACAAGTCACAGTGGTGAGACGGAATGTAAGTATATAGTCTTTGAATGTCTCTTTTTATTTTTTATTTTTTGTCTCTCTTTTTATCCAAGATAGTAATGTTTATTTTGTTTATTCTAGGTTCCACAACGGGACGAGGACCTCTATGTGGACAATGAGGCCCAGATCTGCCAGGTCCATGAGCGTGTCCCATTGTGGGACAGCCGTGATCCGCAGTACAAGGACAATGTGGTGAGCCGGCGGCTATGGAACGAGTTGGCTGCAGCGTTGAGTGGATGGCTGGGACAGCGCCTCTCCAACCACCAAAAAGGCGTTTAGTAAGTATTTCCATGCTCTGTGATGCTGCAGTGACTCTTGTTCCAGATGGCAGTGTTGGGTTTGCTGCTAGATATATTCTAGCAGCAAACCCAACAGTGTCATCTGGTTCAACAGTGACTGCCCTGTGTATTGTATTGCTTTGTTATGCTGCATTCACTCTTGTTCCAGATGGCACTGTTGGGTTTACTGCTAGATATATTCTAGCAGCAAACCCAACAGTGTCATCTGGTTCAACAGTGACTGCTCTGTGTATTGTATTGCTTTCTCATGCTGCATTGACTGCTTGCCATGTTCACTCAGGTGTGTGTGTGATGAGACAGATTTTGCCCTGAATGCATTGTATAATTTTTTTTTTCCAACAGTGAACAAAGTCCGCACACGTTGGCGCTCGATGAAGGACCGCTTCAACACTGATGTTCGTGCAGAGGGACAGGTTCGCAGTGGTTCAGCGGCAAGGACCAGACGAAAATATCGTTATTATCTCGAGTTGGTGTTCCTGAGACCGGTCCTTGCCAGCAGAGCGTAAGTTTTTTTTTTTTTTTTTGCTTTAATCCATGCTTTTCTTTTCCACAGCTGATGCTTCTTGGAAATGCATGATAGTAATGTTTTTCTTTTCTTTCCACAGCACCTGGAGCAGCACCATGCAACCTGTCCCTGAAGCGGTCCTTCATCAGACGACCACGGACCCGTCCCAGCCATCCGACAGCCTGGAAGCAACTTGCAGGTCAGCAACACGGACAGCTGGTGACCAGGAAGCTGGTCCATCAGGTTTTCCCCTCTCCCAGGTCTCTGCCACTGGTTATGCGGGCACTTCCCGCCAGCGGGCCTTGGACAGGAATGTCTTGCCCGAGTTCATGCAGTTGAGCGAGGCCTTTCATGCCAGTATAAAGTCGATGTCCGACAGAGTGGAAAGCGGGTTTTCACTCATAGAACGCAGTTTTACCCACATGGAACTCCGCTTCCACTCTGTCGACCAGCGGCTTGATCGGCTGGAGGCCGACCTCAACAGACCAGCGCACCAATTTTTTCAGTAAAATTGAACGGGGCATGGCGGAACACCTTAGTCCTGAGCAATAGCTGAGTGTGTTGCAGGCCTGCAACACTGCTTACTTGCAGGCTATGCAGCAGAATCGGTACGTGCAGCAGTCTGTGGTAGCATTTCCAACTGTGCCACCACTGACTTGCCACACCTCACTACCGACTTCTGCTGCATACCACTGCACGGCCACCAGCATTCCGAGTCAAGCTGGACACCACTACACCACCACAAGTCCGAGTACTGCTGGACACTCCACTGTCGCCACCACCATGGCAAGCGCTGCTCCTGTCTGGAGCACCACCACCACAGACACCGGTACACGCTCTTGGACTACCGCCACCGCAGTACCTGCTTGGGCCACTCCTGTAAGGACAACCGCCACATATCCTTCTAGGAGTACCGCCACCACTACGCACCATTTTAGGAGCACAGCCACCCCTTCTCCGTCTAGGAGTACCGCCACCACTCCGCACTAATTTAGGAGCACAGACACCACTTCTCCTCCTAGGACCACCGCCACCACTTGTTCTCCTTGTAGGAGCACCGCCACCACAGAGCATGAGAGGGGTGACCGACATTCCCTCTTTTACGTCTCAAGGCCATGGTCCAGCAGCTCAAGGCAGTCACACGGAAGTCGGTCCATGCAGGGGACTCGTGCCCCAAAGAAGAGCAAAAAAAAGACTGTCCATCCCCCCTCTCCTCCTAATGTTGTCTCAACCTGCCTTACTTCATCCTGATCTTCTTCCCCCACTACTTTCGTCGCCCCTTCCCCTAGAATCCCTTCCTCGCTTTCCAGCCGTTCCTCGTCTGTCCACACCCCCAAAGTATCCCCCCACAAACGTCCTTCACAATAAAAATGAATTATTTTTTTTGTTTTAAAATAAATGTGCAATTCTGCTTTTACTAAATACTGTTTGCTTAATGTGTCTTTCGCCGCCTACACACACTGCGCCGTACACACACTGTGCCGTACACTTTGCGTTTTTGACTACAGTCATGGCCAAAAGTTTTGAGAATGACCCAAATATTAATTTTTACAAAATCTACTGCTTCATTTTTTCTAATGGCAATTTGCATATACTCCAGAATGTTATAAAGAGTGATCAGCTTAACAGGAATTACTTGCAAAGTCAATATTTGGCTAGAAAATGAACTTTATCCCCCAAAACACATTTCAACATCATTGCAGCCCTGCCTTAAAAGGACCAGCTAACCTCTTTTCAGTGATTGCTCCATTAACACAGGTGTGGGTGTTGATGAGGACATGGCTGGAGATCAATCTGTCATGATTAAGTAAGAATGACACCACTGGACACTTTAAAAGGAGGCTGGTGCTTGGCATCATTGTTTCTCTTCTGTTAACCATGGATATCTCTAAAGAAACACGTGCAGTCATCATTGCAATGCACAAAAATGGCCTAACAGGGAAGAGTATTGCAGCTAGAAAGATTGCACCTCAGTCAACAATCTATTGCATCATCAAGAACTTCAAGGAGAGAGGTTCCATTGTTGCCAAAAAGGCTTCAGGGTGCCCAAGAAAGACCAGCAAGCGCCAGGACAGTCTCTTAAAAGTGTTTCAGCTGTGGGATCGGGCTACCAGCAGTGCAGAGCTTGCTCAGGAATGGCAGCAGGCAGGTGTGAGTGCATCTGCACGCACTGTGAGGTGGAGACTCTTGGAGCAAGGCCTGGTCTCAAGGAGGGCAGCAAAGAAGCCACTTCTCTCCAGAAAAAACATCATGGGCAGACTGATATTCTGCAAAAGGTACAGGCAGTGGACTGCTGAGGACTGGGGTAAAGTTATTTTCTCTGATGAATCCCCTTTTCGATTGTTTGGGACATCAGGAAAACGCCTCATTCGGAGAAGACAAGGTGAGCGCTACCACCAGTCTTGTCTCATGCCAACTGTTAAGCATCCTGAAACCATTCATGTGTGGGGTTGCTTCTCAGCCAAGCGAATCGGCTCTCTCACAGTCTTGCCTAAAAACACAGCCATGAATAAAGAATGGTACCAGAATGTCCTCCAAGAGCTACTTCTCCCAACCCTCCAAGAGCAGTTTGGCGATCAACAATGCCTTTTCCAGCATGATGGAGCACCTTGCCATAAAGCAAAGGTGATAACTAAATGGCTCAGGGAACAAAACATAGAGATTTTGGGTCCATGGCCTGGAAACTTCCCAGATCTTAATCCCATTGAGAACTTGTGGTCAATCATCAAGAGACGGGTGGACAAACAAAAACCTAAAAATTCTGACAAAATGAAAGCATTGATTGTGCAAGAATGGACTGCTATCAGTCAGGATTTGGTCCAGTTGATTGAGAGCATGCCAGGGAGAATTGCAGAGGTCCTGAAGAAGAAGGGTCAACACTGCAAATATTGACTTGCTGCATTAACTCATTCTAACTGTCAATATAAGCTTTTGTTACTCATATGTTTGCAATTATTATATTTCTGCCTGTGATAAAAACATCTGTCAAACACACATAAAAACCAGAGGGCAGCAGATCATGTGAAAATATAATATTTGTGTCATTCTCAAAACTTTTGGCCATGACTGTACACATAACTCCAGGAATGACACATGTTTCTTGTGTCATTCCTGGAGATATGTGTAGTTAAAAACACCAGTCTCTTCAGTCTGCTAATATTGCACAGACTGAATAGAGGATGGTGTTGAGTGCAAGGCATAGCTATTTTACCTCGCCAGGTATCATAAAAAGTTAAATGAGTCTGGTGTGTTTTTACCATCATTTCACTTTGTGATACAAGGCCAGGGATTCTAGATATACCTTGCAATTAACCACATCCTCTATTCAGTGTGTGTTGAATAAACTGAGCAGATGATGGTGAAAATACATGTTATATGTACAATACCCTGGCCTTGTATCATTACTATCACAGCTGGGCAGGTGAATACACATGAGTTTTAACCTGCAGCGTCGCTTCAGTCTGCATATATTTCAAGCATACTGTAGCAATGCTGCAGTTTATAACTCATGTGTGTTCTCCTGACCATGTGTAATAACATTCTGAAGTGAGGATGCGTTATTTGCGGCATCACCACTTCAGCATGACACCAGGCCTGGGGATTGAATAAGATGTATAAACTTTATTATCTCTCCAGTGCGTTCAAAATCAAGTCACAGTGATGATACTACAAATAATATTTATAGTCACCTGGTCAGGTATAATAAAGAGTGACAGATGCTAGTGCATCCACAAATCACTATTTGTAACATCAGGCCAGGTGACACAAATATTAGTTGTTTTATCTCCACCATCGCTGCAAATTGAACCCAAACTGGAGAGATGAAAAGGTCATACAACTTGTGTGTGTGGATGTATAGTCACCTGGTCAGGATTACTATTAAATTCATGATGCACAAAAAACACAGCATCATAAATTCACTGGTAAACCTGACCAGTTTATTATTGTATTTGAGTGTAAAAACACAGAGTGCACTCGGTACAGGTAAAAAACAGGTATTTTATTTACATACACACAAGGACACTTTTTTACACCATTTGTTCTTGCCATTCCACCCGTCCTACATCTGAGATGAAGTAGGCCGCAAATTGGTCCCTCATTTGGCCGACTTCAACAGAAGACCTGAGAGGGTGCTGAGTGAACTCAGGCAATGGGTTAGGAGCTGCATCATCAAGTTCAACGTTTGGGTGCTCTTTAGCCATAACAAAATTATGTAGCACCACACAGGCCTTCCCGACTTCATCCACTGTTTCCAGTTTCAGATGAATGGCTGTGCCCAGAATGCGCCATCTGGAAACAAGTATACCGAAGGCACACACTACTGTTCTTCTGGCCCTGGTCAGCCTGTAATTAAATATTTTTTTGCTGTGGTTCAAGTCCCGGCTGGAGTAGGGTTTGAGCAGGTGTTGGCACATCTGGAATGCCTCATCCCCAACCATGACAAATGGCTGTGGCGGACCTTCAGTGTTGGGAAGAGACCGTGGCATGGGGAAATTGAACTGGTTGCCATACAACCTCTGGCACATGTCCGAGTTCTTAAAAGCCTGTGAGTCATTCCCACGGCCAAATGCCCCAATGTCCACTGCAACAAACATACAGTCTGCATCTGCAATGGCCATGAGAACTGTAGAGAAGTACTTTTTGTAGTTGTAGTACTCCGAGCCTGTTCTTTTGGGTTTGATTATCTGGATGTGTTTCCCATCAACCGCTCCCAAACAGTTGGGGAAATTGCAGGTTGTCCAGAATTTTTCAGCTACTTCAATCCACTTTTCGGTGGTGGGCAGGGGCAAAAAATCTGGACAAAGAACATTCCACAATGCCCGGCAGGTGTCCCCATCAATTCCTGACAAGGTGGAGATTCCAATCCAGTACTGGAAGTGGAGTGAAGAGAGGCTCTCTCCAGTAGCCAGGAATCTGAGAAAGAACAAAAAAAGATATTATTGTATATGCTTTTTTAAAACATTAATAAAAGACAAAAAAAAAAAATTTAGTACATGGCATAAAAATAACTCTGCAGGTCTTTGTTTACTAGATGGCAGAACAATATTTCTGCCAGCTGTGGAATAGTACATGGCAGAACAAATAAAATTATGGAGGCATTGGTTTAGCAATATTACGTACCGTAATGTCACCAGGAGCCTTTCCTCCGGAGGAATCGCACGACGGAGCTGTGTGTCCTGTCTCCGGATGAATTCTTGTACACGAGCAAGCAAATCCCTGAAGGTTTCTTGCGAAATCCGGGTATAGTCACTAAATTTCTCCGGGTTGGCCTGTAGCTCACTAAAGAGGGTGTGGTAAGCTCCACGGCTCTCCCAGAGTTCAACAATCGGATGTACCCACAAACGCCGTCGCTGCCGTCTTTGCTGTCTCTCTCTCTTTCTTCATGGCAAGCAACTGCATAAGCCTGAGCCATCGCGATGTCCAGATCCAAGTTAAAGTAAAAACTCTTCCAGTGCAGATCCATGTTCACAAAGGAAAATGCAAGCAAATGTGAAGAATTCGGCTGTAACAGGCTCTATATAAAGATTTCTCATAACGCACGTCCACTGGTGTCCCATTGGTGGAGTCTGTTGCAAGAAATTTTCAAGGATTTTCCTCCTGTGAAATGTGACACGTAGACAACCCAGGCGCCGAAAAAATGCAAACGCATGCAAAAACGCTTGAAATCGCATACAATCGCAGCGTTTTTTTGTCGAAATGCGCACGCTGATGCGACAAAATATCGCAGCGTTTACAAGCGATTGCACGCGTTTTTTTAATGAGTTTGATGTGCGCTCGAAACGCAACGCAAAAAGGAGCAAGTGTGAAAGTAGCCTTACTATGTTACTAAAGTCAAATTTTTAAAAAAATAAGTTAAATGTTCATTTTTTCCATCCACATTCCATTACTTCTTGAATGGATGAATTTTTGTAGGACTTTGAGGGGTGTTGTTTTTAGAATGGTGTCACTTTTAGGTATTTTCTGTCATATAGGCCCCCAATGTGATGAGATCCCTAAAAAAATGGTTTGGTAAATTTTGTTGGAAAAATTAGAAATCGCTGGCCAAATTTTAACTCTTCTAACTTCATAACAAAAAAAAATATGTTTCCAAAATTGTGCTGATGTGAAGTAGACATGTAGGAAATGTTATTTATGAACTATTTTGCTGTGACACAACTCTCTTATTTAAGATTACACAAAATCCAATTTCAAAAGATTTTGGAAAAAGGAGTTGTATATATTTAAAAAAAAATATTTTATTCAAAAGTTTACCACAGTACACAAAAAAATGATAAAAACACGGGTGCCTCATGACGATAAGAGACACAGAGTTATTAATTTCTACATCAATAAGAAAAACTTCTTGATAGTAAAGTATCTAAGGTAAAACTATACACATGACAGTAAGCACAAAATAGAATGAGTCTCTTAGGTGCCCGGCAATAGAGAAAGAGAGACTAAATAACAAAGAAATGCAAAAGATTAGGCTTATTGCCTCTAATAATAAATAGCCTTATTAAAATGCTTTAGTACCTGCATATATATTCAAGAATAACTCAAAATATGCAAAATGCATTACATATGCATACATATAGCAAATATTCACCTGTAAATAAAGTCTCTAAAACACATGACAAGAAAGAGATTAACAGCAAGGATTGTAGACCAACACGGCTCAGTGCCTCTTATATTCAATGGTCACAAAGCTATTGTGGAAATATGCTCGTGTAACATATAACATCACACTGTCATACAAATGCACAATTACAGTACAGTATGTATAATTTACCTGAAGTCAGCGCAAGTGCGGGACCCCTCCTGCGTCTCCCCACCCCAACGCGCGTTTCGCCTATTCTTCTTCCCCCTCATTCTATTCTGTGCATACTGTCATGTGTATAATTCTACCTTAGATACTTTACTATCAAGAAGTTTTACTTATTGATGTAGAAATTAATAACTTTGTGTCTCTTGTTGTCATGAGGCACCTGTGTTTTTCTTTTTCTTTTTAAAATCTTTTATTGGTTTTAACATAAATGAGATTTATGAAAAAACATGACAGGTTACATAACAGTACAGCGGATAGGCATATTTCTTAATGTAAATATCAAAGTGCGAACGCAGTACGCCAGCCATAGCTAGGGTTACGTGACATTACCCTAGAAGTAAAGAATCTAATGAACCCGTCTCTTAAGGTTTTATTTGACGGTTAGTAGGCCAGAACTCCTGTCTAATCGTAAATCAAATTCGAGCGAATAAGAGAAAGAAACTAGAATGAATTAAAAAGGAAAGAGAGGGAAGAAGGGAGGGGGAGAGAGGGGGGTAATTATTCTCAGGATGGGGGGATCGACTTCGGCGGTGCCGTGCTTGTCAATACTAATTACGTTGTTGGTTGCTAATGGGGTGTCTGGCCTTGCATGGCTACAAGGCTGAATGGAGACTCGTTTGAAAGTCTGTGCTATCTCTGAATAATTTCCAGAGTGACCAGATTCCCTTGAAACTTTCATGCCTGAAGTGTGGGCTAATACTTCTTCAATGTAATATAACTGTTCGACTTTGTTTAGCCAGTCCGACACGTTTGGGCAACTCTGGGACTGCCAGTGCAGGGGTATGAGTAATTTGGCTGCCGCTATTAAAAACTTTAATAGAGGTTTATATTTTGGCTTTATGGTCTCGCTTGACCAATTTAGAAAAATAAGTTTTGGGGATAGGGGATTCGTGAGTTTGTAGATTTTAGATATTAACCCCAACACCTCAGTCCAGAACGGACTAATTCTGTTGCACGACCACCACAGGTGAATAAATGTACCAGTTTCTCCGTGCGCATCTCCAACAAGTTGAGGATGTGTTCGGGTTCCTAAGATGTGTGGCTACTGGGGTGATGTACCATCTGGACAAAATTTTATACGAATTTTCTTGAACTCTCACGCAAACTGATGGGCCATGGGAGTTTTTGTAGATAAGTTCTACCTCTCTGTTTTGCAGTGTTATACCGAGCTCCTTCTCCCAGATTGAAATTAATGCCCTTTTCGCTGGAATAGAGTGGATCAAAAGCAAGTGGTAGATTTTGGATAAAATGCCCTTCGGCTGTGCCTGCTGGGTTAGCAGAGTTTCGAAGGTCGTCAGTTCGCGGGTTGGGACTCCTACCCGAAGATAGGATCTAAAAGATTATTTGAGTCTATTGTGGTGGAGAAAGTTGATGTGATATTGTGGAAAGCTATTCTGTAAATACTCAAGCGGGAGTAATGTACCCTCTGACATGAAGGCATCTAGACTCTCCTTGACCAAGTGTAGGGGGTCTGAGCTCTTAGATTTAGTATTGTTTAAATAAAGATCTGGGAGGTCCATTACTCTGGCCAGATGTGATGGGAGTGGCATTAGTGCTGGGCGTATTTAGCCCAAGTGCGTAGAGGTTTTTGGAGATTGCGTTAGGGACAGTTAAACTATAAATAAACTCTTTAGAGGCGTGAAGTATAGTGGATATGTGGACTAGTAGTGATTCTTCCGCAATTCCTATCCAGAGCTTGCTTTCCTGTCCTCTCACCCAATCAATCATTAGGGATAGGACTACAGCTGAGTGATATGCCTGAGGGTCTGGTATGCCCATTCCCCCCTTGTGTTTTGGTAGTTAAAGTGTCTTTTAGCTAATTCTGGGCTTGGCACCCCTTCATATGTAGTTCCTAAACATAGAACGCACCTTTTGAAAGAATGTGTCGGGGACTTTAATGGGAAGCATTCTCGATACGTAGCTAAATTTGAGTAATATAAACCCCTTCAGGAGCTTCTTACGACCCATCCAGGAAATATATGGTGCTCTTCATGCTTTGATTACCTCTAGGGATGAGTTGAGTAGAGGTACATAATTAAGTGAGAATAGGGAGTGCCAATGCAGGCTTAGTTTAATCCTTAAGTAGCTGATATGACTCGTGTTCCATTTCATTGGGAATTTCGTTTTTAAATCCCTTATAATTGTTTGTTGGACGTTTATACTCATAGGGCCCCGTCTCACATAGCGAGATCGCTAGCGAGATCGCTGCTGAGTCACAAGTTTTGTGATGCAACAGCGATCTCAGCAGCGATCTCGCTATGTCTGACACGTACCAGCGATCAGGCCCCTGCTGTGAATTGCTGGTCGTGTCAGAAATGCCTTGACTTTTTTTTGATCGCTGTTCTCCGCTGGCCAGCACGCATCGCTGCGTGTGGCAGGCAGGAGACCAGCAATCAGCTGGTAACCAAGGTACACATCGGGTTTCCAGGCGCGGGGCTGTGCCTGGAAACCCGATGTGTAAGTTGGATACCAGCTCACTGCTGCAGGGGAGCTGGTAACCAAGGTACACATCGGGTTTCCAGGCACCGCGCAGCGCCTGGAAACCCGATGTGTACCTTGGTTACCAGCTCCCTGCATCAGCGAGCTGCTATCCAACGTACACTGCGGGTTACTAAGCGACGTTACCCACAGTGTCGCTGTCCTGATCGCTGCCTGAGCTGCCTGTTTGGCAGCTGAGCAGCAATCATGTAGCGACACACCAGCGATCCTGACAATTTCATATCGTTGTCGGGATCGCTGGTGCGTCGCTATGTGAGATGGGGCCCATAGCCTCAGACTTGTCAAAGTTGACTTTAAAGTTAGATAGGTTCCCAAAAACCTCAAATAATTCTAATACTGCCTGGACTTCTCTATTGGGGTTAGTAAGGAGCAGTAAGAGGTCGTCCGCAAATGCCACTACTACATGAGGGTTTCCCATGATCTTGACCCCCTCTATCTCTGGGTGTTGTCTGATGTCAAATGTTTCTATAGTTAGGATGAACAAGGCAGGAGAAAGAGGACAGCTTTGACGAGTGCCGTTTCTAATTTCAAATGGCGATGAGAGATCGCCGTTTACTCTGACTTTTGCCATCGGAGATTTATACATCTGAATATATAGCGTTGATGAGAATTGAGGGGAAGCCACATCTACCGAGGGCTTCTTGCTTAAAAGTCCAGTCCACCCTGTCAAATGCCTTCTCCGCGTCGGTTCCCATCAACACAAGGGGCTTGCGGTGAACATGTGCATATTGCATTAGGTGCAAGACTCTCAAGGAGTTTTCTTTACCCTCCCTGCCCCTAACAAAGCCTACTTGTTCCGCTGAGATCAATGAGTCAAGTACTGCGTTAACTCTATTTGCGATCATCTCTGCAATGATTTTGAGGTCATTGTTCAGTAAAGAGATTGGTCTGTAGTTACTGCAAACCTCAGGGTCTTTTCTCTCTTTGTGAATTAAGGAGATGTGGGCTTCTAGCATTTGTTTCGCGAAGCTCGCCCCCTTTAGTACATCATTACACAGTCTCAACAGAAAAGGGCTCAAAATCTCTTGAAAGGTTCTATAATAGGAGGCAGGAGGCCATCTGGACCTGGGCTTTTACCCATTGGGCTATTCGACAGGGTGGACTGGAGTTCATTAAGCGTGAAGGGATTGAGCAAGTTCTAATGTTGCTCCTCACTGAGGGTGGGTAGGTTTAAAGAATTCAAAATTCCTTTACTTTGATTTTTCTTTCTTCAATTTGGTTAGCATTTTCGTTGGGTCGAATGTTATAGAGGGAGGCGTAATATTCTCTAAAAGCTGAGGCTATTTCATCTGGGTTTTTAATATGAGAACTAGATGGGCCTTTTAATGAGTATATTAGGGACTTTGCTTTACGCTTTTTTACCTGAGACACCATAAACTTAGACATTTTGTCGCCATGCGCAAAAATTCTGTGTTTTAGTTTTGTGTAAATTTTTATTGAGTCTTTGTTTAATAAGTGTCTCAGGGCCTGCCTTTTTTGTGATAATAAGGTCAGGGTATCAGACTTCCTTGTCAGCTTGTGGTCTTTCTCTAGGACTTGGATTTAAGTTTGTCCTTCGGGCCTTATTCTTATGTGCCGCGATGGAGATTGTTCTCCCGTATTACCGCTTTATCGGCTTCCCAGGTGGGTGAGAATTGTATAGAATCTTGCACATTCAACTTAAAATATTCTCTAAGTTTCCCCAATATTTTTTCTTTAGTTGGGTTATCCGATAAGAGGGTCTCGAGAGTTTAATCTCCAAGTTCTGTTTTTAGATCTGTGTCCCAATATCAGTCGGCTTATTAATATGGAACGGTCAGAGTGAACTTTCAAAATTATTTTGGTGTCTAATAAGGATGAGATCTTCTGAAATGGGATAAAAAGATAATCAATACGGCTATATGATGACTGGGCTTGCAAAAAGTGGGTGAAGTCTCTTGCATTTGGATAGAGATACCTCCAGGTATCAATTAGTTGATTTAGGTGGAGAATTGAAAGCATCCTTTTTAGTGTGAATTTGGGGACACCAGATTTCCCCGTAGAGAAATCAAGTGGTGGTTCCAGGGGAGTGTTAAGGTCACCTCTCATGATTAGGTCTCCTTCTACAAAGCTACCCACTGCTTTCATAGTTTTGGAGAACCAAGAATCCTGTTTGGTATTGGGGGCATACAAGTTACCTATGGTAACCAACTTATAGGCCACTATCCCCTTGACGAAGATATACCTCCCCTCTTTGTCCCCCAGTGTGTCTAAGAGTTGGCACGGGGTGCGTCTGGAGAATGCAATTGCTACTCCTCTTGACTTTCTGGAGGAAGAGAATGCGTGGAACCATGTGTTGTAAAAGTGTTTCTCTAGATTTAGTGCCTTGTTTTGGGTAAAATGCGTCTCCTGAAGTAATATGATATCTATCCCTAATTTTTTTAGATGTGCTAATACCTGGGCTCTTTTAATCGGTGCATTCAGACCTCTTACGTTGTAGGATGCTATGGACGTCTCTTGTGACCGCTCTGCCATATCAGGATGGGAAACAGCTGGGCCTTAGGCGATGTTATGATGTGGTCCATCGACAGGGTTGTGGAAGGTAAAGCGGGGGGAGCAGTAAGAAAGTGGGAAAAAAGAAAAAGCATTAACAGAGTAGTGATAATATGGGCTATGCGCCCAAACTTTGAAATCTTAGACATTTGTCTATCTAGTTTTTGCCCACCAGGGAAACATATAATCATCCTATCCCAATTCTAAGCTAGCTAACTAAACCAAACGGTTTCATCGGGCGCTCTTTGATCCAGAGGAGGAGAGAAAAAATTACATAACAAAATAACTATCAGTTATGGTGCTTCGTTCTCTTTTGCTGATGAGCTCTTGGGGCGGCGCTGACCTTCAGTCTGCCTCTTCTTGGGCTGTTTTTCTCTAGCATTGTCCACTTTTGTTTAGGGGTCTTGTATCAGGTTGTCTGGTAACTGGAGGTTGGTGCGGACTGATCTCAAATCTGGTAAGGAGTCGAGTTGGATATTTAGGTCTTCGCAGGTTTTAGGTAGATCCGAAGATGTTTTGACGGTATATCTCCTGCCGATGGCTGAAATAAGCAAGCCAAATGGGAACAGGCAGCGAAATAGAAAATGTCTCTCTTTAAGTATATCCTTGAACAGTTTTAACAGGTATCTCTTAGATAGAGTGGAGGAAGCAAGGTCTTGAAAGATGCAAATCGTAGAGTCTCCAAAGGTCAGAGTGTCCGTTGACCTTGATTTTTTATGAATTTTTTCTTTTATACGGAAATCTAAAATTCTGCAGATTATGTCTCTGGGTGGCTCCGTTTGTTTGGGCTTAGGTTTCAGCGCCCTGTGTGCTCTTTCCAAGATCAACATGTCCATCTCCTCTGGATCCAGAAGAGGGCGGAATATGACCTTTAGAGTAGCTGCGACATCCTCCTGTTCAGACGCTTCGGTTACGCCCCGTACTCTCAGGTTGTTTCTCCGGCTCCTATTTTCAATGTCCTCTATCGTCGTGTACAAGGTATTGATATGATCTTCATAAAGTTGTAAACCCGTTGTTAGATCGCCGACATAAGAGGAAAGTTTGGCTTGGGCTCCCTTCCAACTCTTCCACCCTGTTACCAATATGTTGGGTGTCTTTTTTTTTAATTGTTGAAAGGTCTTTAGCGATCGGAGCCAGGGTGGTAGACAAGATCTCTTTGATAAAGCCCCCAGTGATAGGGCAGTCCTGGTCTGCAAGGTCGGAGGGTTCCGCCCCCGCATCTCCAGGTTCTGCATTGCCGTCCAGGTCTTTTGGATGCAATAATTCTGGCTTTGAGCTGCCTTGCTTCATAATAAATTTTTCCATGTTTTTATCTGATAACGGTCTGCTCTGATTACCCAGACCGGTCTAGCAGCCTATTTTAACCATATTATTCTCCCCAAGAGAAGTGGAGGCTGGATTATTGTAAGTCTCCACTAAGAATAAAGGGCCTGATCTGGAGCCCTCCTGTAATACCATCAGGCTTTCAGATGAGAGAGGAGGTCCTGGTCATGATCTTCGTATCCGCCACTAGATGGAGATCACATTTTTCAATATACCAGGTTTTTTTTTTCCTTATTTAACTTTCCTTTATTATTTTCCCCTTTTATTTAGTTTAGTTTTGGACAAATTGTGGGCTTTTGCAGCATGAGGGGGTCTGCCTTATGGTTTCTTTAGCCAATGGTTAGCATGAAGATGGTAGGCGATCTATTGAGCTTCTTTGGGATCAATGCGGTCATGGCCCTGGTGGGAATAATAGGCATGGTCAGTCCATTGCGAGGTAGTAGGGAAGGAGGGCACTATGAAAAGGGTGAAAAGTTGGTGATGCCCAACCAGACAGTGTTACAGGGGACTGGGTCTTCTTGGAGCTCCACAGGCTGGGGAGATTACCTATAGGGTCTCCGATTCCAAGCCAAGCAGTCTCTTATTTCCCCTTATTATGAGTCTGGTGTAGCTCCCAGGTCCCCGCTCTGCTCAGGCAGCAGCTCTCAGTCATTTCTCTTACCTCTCGTAAAGTGAGATGATTTGCTCCCAGGGGTCTGGAATGATCTCTAGATTAGGCGCGCTTCAATGGCGCCTGCCCGTACTCTTACAGGCCTAGCTGGCGCCTGAACACAGTGACACCACTTCGGCTCCGCTCCTCTCCTGGGCCCACGCGATATCTGAGTGGTCCGGCGATTCCCCTGCAGCTGCACGCGTGGTGGAGAGCTGCCAATCAGGAGGTGAACGGGCGCTGTAGGAGGTAAGGCTCCATACAGGAGTGAGTGCCGAGCCGCGTGGAACCACCGCTTAGTGGCCCCAGGCCCAAGGCCTCACCTCTCCCGTCTCCGTCGCAGGATCCCACCACCTCAGGTACCTCTCTCAGCCGTACCCTGATGGCTTCTGGACGGTTTCCAGGCACCAGGCTGGTTGCTGATTGGCAGGTTGCTTGCTGTGATGATACCGGCGCTTCAGCATCTCAGCGCCTCGTGCAGGCTCTCAGGATCCCCCGCTCCTTTAGTCAGACGGCTGGTTGAGCCTTCTACCGATGGAGGGTTCGTCTTGGGAGCGGGATATTTGGTCCTCTATTGAGGGTTGATGGTCTATATAGCCTCCGAGTCGTGAGACTCGTGGGTTCGAGGCTGGAAGGAGCGGATTGCATCAGATGAGGCAGGAGCTCAGCTGTGTGCATCCTGCTCCGTCGGCGGCCATCTTGGATCTGAGGCATCTGTGTTTTTATCATATTTTTTGTGCACTGTGGTAAACTTTTGAATAAAATAAAAAAAAAATTAAAATATATACAACTCCTTTTGAAATTGGATTTTATGCTAATATATGCTGATATGAAGTTTTGACTGTGTGGTCAAACAGTTATAGACTAATATGTGTACTCTCTTATTTAAGAGCATACAAATTAAAAGTTTGAAAATTGCAAAATTTTCAAAATGTTTTCCAAATTTCCGTTTTTTTCATAAACGCAAGTCATATTGAATAAATGTTACCACCATCATGAAGTAAAATATGTTACGAAAAAACAGTCTCAGAATCAGTGGGATCCGTTGAAGCATTCCAGAGTTATTACAAAATAAAGTGATACTGCTCAGAATTGTAAATTTGGTCTGGTCATGAACGTGAAAACAGGCTTGGAGGTCGAAGAGGTTAAGCATAGGGGTGGATGAATCATGTTGTCGGGTTGTGTTGCAGCCAATGGCATGGGTAACATTTCATGGGTAGAGGGAAGAATGGATTCAATTAAATTTCAACAAATTATTGATGCAAACATAACACCATCTTTAAAAAAGCTGAAATGGAAATGAGGATGACTTCTACAAATGGATAATGATCCTAAACAGACGTCAAAATCCACAATAGACTACCTCAAAAGGGTCAAGATGAAAGTTTTACAATGGCCCTCACAGTCCTCGGATTTGAACATCATTGAAAATCCGTGGCTAGACATCAAAATAGCAGTGAATGCAAGATGATCTGAAAATCTCAAAGAGCTGGAAGAATTTTCCAAGGAAGAATGGATTAAAATCCCTCAAAGAAGAATTGAAAGACTCTTGTCTGGCTATAAAAAAGTGTTTACAAGCTGTGATACTTTCAAAAGGGGGTGCTACTAGGTACTAACTGTTACAGGTTTACCATGACAGAGAGGAGCCAGAAGACTGCAGCATCTGATTCATCCTACTCCTGAACTGTTCATAAGCACTTCACTTTCATAGTAAATGGTGTAGGTTTCTTTTAGCAGTGCAGGGATTAATCTACTCAGTTGGGAGCTATTAGAAGCTTTCCTGCATTAAGACTCTCAGCTGTTCACTGTTAGACACTCCCTCTTCTATATATTCTGGGCCCTGGCAAGCACTCATGGCCAGAGCTAGCTTTTTGCTGCATGTTACTTTTGATGATTTTGTATTTGAAGCTGTCTCCTAGGCATTTACTTTACTTTGAATTTATTTATTTTTGCAGCATAGTTAGGAGATTTGTTGCTGCTGTTTTACAAGGCATTTGGTGGATTTATTTGAGACTGTTGCTAGGTTTTGGTTGTGTGCTAATTCCTTTCTTCTCCTACTTTGGTTTTACCCCACCCTCCACTTCCCGGTGTATACCTCTGTTGTTTGTGTGAGTATATTTGTATGATTGGTATTTTCCTTTATACCTGTTTGTATTACCTTGTATTACCTTGTTAGTCTGTTTGGTGTATTACAGTACACTACTACGCCCCTCTTCCCTGGACTGACTGAGGGCAGATTCAGAAGCGAAGGCAAAGTACGTGGCCCTGGTGTATTCACCATCATAAGTAATCCAGGGAACAGGGCAAGCTAGATTGCCTCTAGCAGCAGGGAGAGCCCCTGGTCCTGGAATACCCGTCAACAGAGGCGTGACAATAACCATGCAGAGTGCCCAAACATTTGCACTGGCCCGCTTCATTTTGGTAATTTTGAAAATGTGATAGATTAAAACAATTTTTTTGCCTAAACTACAAAGGAAATGTGTCATTTTTAACTTCAGGCCTTTTAGACATCATTTCATCTTCAACGTGCTTAACTGTTCACAAAAACAGTAATTTTGACCAAGGGTGCCCAAACTTTTACATGCCACTGTAGGTGCAATTAGGGATGAGGGGTGCAGAGGAGCATAAAAAAAGCAAACACGTTTCAAACGCTCTATTAGACTCGGTCTAAATGTTGCCTTTATACATACATTTTTAATTATTAACGAAGAAATTTTACTGCTATGCATCTTTTCTTTCTGCGGATCGCAATCATACAGTGCCTTAAAAAAGTATTCATAGCCCTTGAACAATTCCACATTTTTTCATGTTAAATCCACAAAGCTTAATGTATTTTATTGGGATTTTATGTGATAAAAAAAACACAAAATGATAAGTATTTGTGAAGTGTAGCGGAAATGATACACGTTTTTTGAATTATTTAAAAAATATAAATCTGAATATTGTGATGTGCATTTGTATTCAGACCCCTATTGACTGATACCCCTAAGTAAAATCCTGAGTGACTGCCTCAAGAAGTCAAAAATTGAGTCCACCTGTGTGTAATTTATTACCATTATTACTACACAGTATTAGTACTACAACCGTTCTGTGAAGCCTCAGAGGTTCGTTTGAGAATATTAGGGATCAAACAGCATCATGAAAACCAAGGAACACAACAGAGAGGTCAGGGATAAAGTTGTGGAGAAGAATACAGAAGAGTTAGGTTATAAAAAAAAATAGCCCAAGTTCTGAACATCTCACGGAGCACTGTTCAATCCACCCTCCAAAAATCGATGGTGAATGACACAACTGTAAACCTACCAAGACATAACTGTCCAACTAAACTGACGTCCGAAGCAAGGAGAGCACTAATTAGAGAAAATAGGTGCAGAGAGAAGTATACAGCACAACCATCCAGTAAATTAAAGTCTGAAATATTTATTGGATTTATACTATTATTAAGGGCATTGCCATAAACGCATCAGTTTTAATCTGTTCTCAGATGAATCCAATGATTTTAAGAAGTTTCCAATAAATATTTTGGATTTTAATTTTCTGGATGGCTATGCTATATACCTCCCTCTTCACGTATGTGCTATGCTATGATTCTCCAGTGGAACTCAGCACCCACCAGCAACAGGTTTCTTGGCTTTTGAATATCAAGTAAGCATGGTGAGCTTTCAATCAACACCTGTTTTATCAACTAAATAGAGATGCAGGCAAGAGGCCCATAGTCAATCTGGAGGAGCTGCAGAGAAAGAGGAAGCCATCTAATTTGAAGGGGTTAGAGCAGTTTTGCCTTGAAGAATGGGCAAAAATCCCAGCAGCAAGATATGAAAAGCTCATAGAGACTTATCCAAAGTGAATTTCAGATGTAATTGCCAAAAAAAGGATACTCTACAAAGTACTGACTTTAGGGGGGTGAATAGGTATGCACACTGAAGTTTTCAGTTAGTTTGTCATATTTGTTGTTTGCTTCACAATAAAAAGAAAACCAAATGTTCACAGTTGTAGGCATGTTCTTTACATGAATTGATGAAAACCCTAAAAAAAAACAGTGAAATTCCAGGTAAAGTAGCAAAACACCAGAAATGCAGAGGGGTGGGGGTGAATATTTTCACAAGCCACAGTACGTGTGGAGGAAAACTAATACTAAACACCACCTTGAAAACATCATTCCCACCGTCAAACAAGTTGGTGGCAGCATCATGCTCTTTGGATGCTTTTCTAGAGGAGGGACAAGGAAGCTTGTCAGAGTTGAGGGGAAGATGGATGGAGTTAAATACAGGGTAATGCTGGGGTAAAAACTAGTAGCCGATGCAAAAGACTTGAGACTGGGGAGTAGGTTCACCTTGCAAGAGGACAATGACTCCAAGAATAGTGCCAGAACTGCAATGAAATGGTTTAGATCAAAACATATTGATGTTTGAAGGGCGCAGTCAAAGCCCAGACCTAAATACCATTGAGAATCTGTGGCAAGACTTGAAAATTTGCTGTTCACAGACGCCTCCATCCAATCTCACTGAGCTAGAACTAGTTTTCAAAGAAGGATAGAAAAAATGTCAGCCTCTTCAAGTGCAAAGCTGGTAGAGACAAACTGCAATAGACTTGTAGTAGTAACTGCAGAGAAATGTGATCCTACACAGCAATGACTCAGGGGGGTCAATACAAATAACAATTTTCAGATTCATATTTTTTAAATATTAAGAAAACCATGTATAATTTCCTTTACACATCACAAATGCTTGCTACTTTTATGTTGGTATATCACATAAAATCCCAACGAATACTTCTTCAAGGCACTGTATATATACACAATGTAAACTATGAACATTGATGAGGACAAGAGTGATATCACTGGAATGTTAGCGGCATTTAACAGGTATTTTATTTTTATTTAATATTTCCTTTTCTTATGCCATGTGCACATTTCCAGTATTTTGTCATTATTTTACCTCAGTATTTGTAAGGCAAAACCAGGAGTGGGTGATAAATACAGAAGTGGTGACGTGTTTCTATTATACTTTTCCTCTGATTGTTCCTCTTCTGGTTTTGACTTACAAATACTGATTTAAAATACTGACCAAATACTGAACGTATGCACACGCCTTGGACAAATTAAGATTGGTCAATGAAAAGTCATTTATTTTATTAGATGTTTTTGTGGGTTTTCATATTTGTACCTTCAAAAATGCAAAAATGGGAGACATATCTTCACCCAACAGACTCCAGTGTTGGTTAGTATATACAAAAACACCTTCACCTCGATTACCATGTACAGTCATCTACTAAAAAGACAAACAAAATATCTCACCCCAGCAGTTGATGCCATTACAATCAGATAATGGGATTATAGCTATACATAAAAATTTGCTTGAATGAGGCTGCAATACCAGACTCATCCTATGAACAAGAGGGGCACTAGAATAAAACAAGGCTTTTTTTCTCTAATCCCTCAAATTGTTCTATCCCGTCAAAATTGAGAACATGTGGGATATTCTGTACTTACATTTTGTGAGCTGCTGTTCACAATTACTTTGATGGACTGGTTTAATGCGCGATACAAAGTGAGATTGAGGAACTCTTCGAATTTCTGTACAATGCTCTCATTCTGTGCGATCATCGGCTTTAGGGTAAGAACTAACAAAGGGATACAAGCACTAGATCATATGTTGCTTTACACATTACACAAACTTAAAAAGTCTTAGCCAACAAAAAAAAGGCATAATGATATATCTTGGTGCATTTAGAGCCTCTTCAATGAATAAAACATTAAAAACCAATTACTACCACCCATCAGTGGGCTACATGCTCACGCCTGGTGACTAATCGGATGCCAATGTCTGTTCTCACTTCTGAGCTTTATTTGGTTGAAACTGTAAGTACATGATAGCAAATTGCTTGTTCATTTGTTAGTTGGGTACATATTAACAACCTACAGAATAAATGCACCAAGTAGTCAAGCTCTCCTAGGATTTATATGATGTTGAGAACCCAATAACACTTTAAGCAAACCCTTTTTTGTTAGGGAAGGCCTTCATTCTAGACCTTCATCAATTAGCTTGGGCAGAGAACGGACACAAAGGCACGGCAAAGTGTTTATGTCAGAAATATTGTGTACAACATGTTCAAAAGCTCCACATTTTTAGCACCACTTGAGGTTGCGCAGATATATAGCCATTTTTTTGGCGAGCTCTACTAAAATGGTTAAAGCGGGCGGGATGGGTCGTGATGACGCCCACTTGTATAATTAATGTCTAGTGTTGGAGTACTTTACTCTCTGATAGCAGTAAGATTTGTGGTGAGTCGCACAAAGCCTCTTAATGAATCAGGTGCCTCTGACTCCACCACACGCGCCCTCATTAAGACTTGTGTGATCATAGATGGTCTTTGTGAATTGGAGTGTTTTGCTCTTCCGGGGACCAAAAACTTCATTAATTGCACAAACAGACCTTTATTTCAATGAGAACCATAAAGGTCTTCATTTTGCATATCTTTCCATTTCAGGAAAACTGAGCAAACCAACCCAATTCGGTCATATACAGGGTGGTCCAAAAGTAGGTGGACAGAAAATAATAACATTTATTAGGTAATGTTTCATCAAGATACTCGCGGGCTACTCTTGAATAATGTGGAGGGGCCCCATCTTGTTGGAAATAAAGGTCATTTGAATTAGGCTGTTGCTGTAACTGGGGAACAACTTGATTCATTAGAATTTCGAGATACTTATCTCCAGTGACTGTTCCATCAAAAAAAAAAAATGGTCCAAAAACACCAAAACTTGAAATACCACCCCAAACATTGACACCAGGCTCATTTAGTTGTTGCTCTAATGTTAAATGCATGTTCTCATTATACCAGTAAATACAATTATGTCTGTTAATATGGCCAGAAAATGTGAAAGAAGCTTCATCACTCCACATAATGTTATCTAAAATTACTGGATTTTCTTCAATTTCGTTAAGCATAATCTCACTAAATTGCAGCCGCCTGTCTGGATCATCCTCCAATAAACCATGAATTAGACATGGACGATAAGCTTTCCACCCAATAGATTTCAGGATTCTCATGATGGAAGCTCGTGAAATTCCCAATTATAAAGAGACTCTTCTGGATGACTTTTTTGGACTCTGAACCAATGTTTAAGCAGCAAGTTGTTTATTATTTTCTGTACAGGCTGTTTTGGGTCGACCAGTTTTTGGAGCATTAAGGATTGAACCAGTGGCATCGAATTTGTCACGAATGCGGTAAATGGTTTGTCTCTTTGGGGCTTGAGTACCAAATGTATCAACCCAATTTGCTCTGTTTCAGCAATTTGAGATTTCCAATACTCTTTTAAAATCCATTTTCTTTGATCTGTATTTAAATTATTTGCCATTTTGGGGGAGATTTATCTGTGAAAACTGGATCTGTGAAACTGACTCAGTTGCCCTTAGCAACCAATCAGATTCCACCTTTCATTTTCCAAAGAGTCTGTAAAGAATGAAAAGTGGAATCTGATTGGTTGCTAAGAGCAACTGAGTCAGTTTCACTTTACACCATGTTTGATAAATCTCCCCCTTCATAACCCTATTACACATACTGTCCACCTACTTTTGGACCACCCTGTATTTTCACTGTACACTGAGGTTACCAGCAGTGGGGTGAAATGCTTCTTATTTGGGACCCCTCTAACAAAGAAAACATTTCCACAGCACACAACCCCTTTATGCAGCCCTCCATAGAGCCTTATTATTAGCAGGGCAGTCATTAGGACATCAACATTTCTATGGCTACCTTCAAGAGGATTTGCCTTTAAAATGTAAATTTTGCCATCAATTTGTAAATCATGAATTATAGATGCAGCCAAAGTTATTATTATGCGTAATTTTACTATTGCCATTTTCTATTCGCAGCAACCATCCTGTGACAATAGTAAATGTAGCCATATTTATTGGCATATTAGAATTATCTTCTAACAAATGGAGGTAAATCTGCTAATTTGTCAGCATTTTCATCAGATAACAAAAAGCAGGGTTAGGGCCCCGTCTCACATAGCGAAGCACCAGCGATCCCGACAACGATATGAACTTGTCAGGATCGCTGGTGTGTCGCTACATGATCGCTGCTGAGCTGCCAAACAGGCAGCTCAGGCAGCATCAGGACAGTGACACTGCGGGTAACATCGCTTAGTAACCCACAGTGTACGTTGGATACCATCCCGCTGATGCAGGGAGCTGGTAACCAAGGCACACATCGGGTTTCCAGGCGCTGCGCGGTGCCTGGAAACCCGATGTGTACCTTGGTTACCAGCTCCCCTGCAGCAGCGCGCTGGTATCCAACGTACACGTCGGGTTTCCAGGCACAGCCCCGCGCCTGGAAACCCTATGTGTACCTTGGTTACCAGCTGATCGCTGGTCTCCTGCCTGCCACACGCAGCGATGCGTGCTGGCCAGCGGGAGACCAGCGATCTTGCTATGTGAGACGGGGCCCTTAGCATTAGGTGATGAAAAGCTAAGGTGCCTCAGGGGGAGACATTTTACCCTCCTCAATTTTACAAGCTCCTGCATGGCTGTAAGGCAAGTGGCTGCAGCAGATGACCTCACACCTCTACTCTGTCTTCAACAGCAAACCGGAAATACCTTGACCCTCTTGATTAAGTCAGTTTTCTGTCATCCAGAAAGAGGAAGATCTGGCTAGAGAATGAAACCCTATTTTATGCTGAAACATAAAAAATACAGCAGATGGGCAAATACCGTGGGCAAGTTCATCTCCTGTTATTTGGAGGGTTAGCGTTCCTTTATCATTAAAACCATTGCCACATGCAGTTGTCTAGATGCTGATGGAGACTCTGCAGCCAGCAGAAGCGTTCTTACAAAGTAAAAACATCAAAACTACATGTGGCCTTAGGCCGGCGTCATACTGGCGAGTGTGATGCGAGTAAGTCGCACGACTTTCTCACATCAACACCCGGCACGGCCGCCCGCTCTCGAACCCGAGTGTGCGGCTGCATGTATTTCTATGCAGCCACACACTCGGGTCCGAGAGCGGGCGGCCGTGCCGGGTGTTGATGCGAGAAAGTCGTGCGACTTACTCGCATCACACTCGCCAGTGTGACGCCGGCCTTAGGCTGAAAGACCACTTTGTATCGCAGTCTTGCTGCACCCAAGAGGCATGACTACTTGTTGATGGATTTTATATGCCACATAAACCTCATACCATGTAAAAGTAGGCCCACAACTCTAACATTTTTATGAAGCTTCAAAGTCTGAAACAGCACAAGTCAGAATCTATCCCTCCTACTAGTAGGATTAAAACAGCAGACAATTAGGGAAAATATCTCATCATTGATGGATAGAAGAGGTTCAATAAAGTGTGACTAACTTAGCTGCTCAGGTATGGACCAACGTTTACAAACTTTAATTAAATCATCATAAATTTGGGGTCACTGGGATTCCAACTTTGACATTGAATTTTTGGTATACAAAACATTTTTAATCAAACTAAACAGGACCATTCCAGAACAATGAACGTACCAGTTTTCACCATGGTTTCGGATGATGGCTTGCAGTCAACTGAAGAAGGCATTATGGATGTACTCAACATGGTTGCCGGAGCTGTGCTAATAGCAACGGTTGCACTTGTTGCTGGTCTTACAGAAGCCACAGATGTCCTTAGGGATGTTGCTGTAGTTGCTGCCATTTTTGATGAAGTAATGGTGTGAGGAAGAACAGTGGACAGTTTGGTGGTATCTGACACTGTTGTGACTGTATCTGTATTAGCGGAATGGATAGTAGTTGAAGGGGTTGACGTGAAGGTCATGGTTTGTAAATTATTTGGAGAAACTACTATGGTGGGCATATGAGTGGTGTGGTTTATTGGTTTAAAATGTGTAGTGACAACTCCCAATGTTGATGTCTGGTCACTCTTGGTGAACTGAGTGGACAACAATGTATAAATAATAGATGGGGACACATGAGTTGTGGGGGATGTGAGAGTCACAGAAGAAGGAGAAGGCTTTTCTGTAGAGGTAAGGTTTTGTGTTGCATTTCCTGCAGTTGAAACAGTTGATACTTCAGCGGATGATACCACAGAAGATACTGTAGAAAGAGAATTAGATATGTTTGTTGGAAAGTTTGTATTTGTGAGAGGTGAGAAAGATGACGAATGAGTAGATCTTATGGTTGTGGATGACAAATGAGATGTGATGTGAAACATGGACATTGTAGTGTCCTCTATACGAGTTGTACTTCTATTAGAGTTTACCATATTTACAGTGGTGGTGGGTGAAGATTCAGTTTGTGTTGCCAGCTGAGAGAGTAAAGATGCCACAGTAGAAGGACTATTGATATTGGTGCTCTGAAGACCATCTGAACTTGTCTGATATTCAAAATTTCTGCTTGTTGGTTGTACTGTGGATAGCACTGAAGAATCAGTAGACTGGCTGCTTGTTAACATTATTGTACCAAGACTCCTGATATAGTCTGACACAGAAACAGTCTGTGTGGTGGAGTTTTTATAGTCCGTGGCACTGACACTCGGTTGTGTTAATGGGTATGGAGTTGTTACAGTATTCGATAGAGACTGAGGACTTGAGATGTCCCATTTAGTAGACTTCAGCAAACTTTCTGTTTCTTTAACCATATTTGTGGACTCTAAAGAAAACAATGTTGTGGATATGTTGACCGTAAATGGTAAAACATTGGTTGCAGTTTCAATCGTTTTATCAGTTATGGTCCATAATGTAATTTCACTTGAAGGAGTGAATACTATTGACCCTGTTGTTGATTCTGATGGTGATGTTTCTTCTGAAGGTGCAATTGGGTTGGATGTATTTTGTTCACTATCAGAAACGGTCCATAGTGCACTTGCACTTGAAGGGGTGATTACTGATGACCCTGTTATTGACTCTAATAGTGATGTCTCTTCTGAAGGTCCTATTGTGTTTAATGTATTTTGTTCACTATCAGTAATGGTCCATAGTATACTTGTAGTAGAAGGGGTGATTACTGTAGACCTTGTTGTTACTTCTAGTGGTGATGTTAATTCTAAAGGTTCTTCTATGTTTGAAGTACTTTTTTCACTATTGCTATTAAAATAATTACTTATTTCACCAAAATTAGATGTAGGTAAAGATGACGACTGATAAATAGCTGAAGATTCAAACTGTGTAAGCCTGATGGGTGTAGTGTCATTAGGTGTACTTGTAGCTATATAACTGGAATATGGAGAAGAATTTCCCTCAATAGTATCTGTACTTGTACTGATTTCTTGCAAAGCAGAGGAAACCGAGCTGAAAGTAAGTGTTTCAGAACCAGTTGTCTGGATAGTATCTGTTAGTACAGATGTATTACTCTTAGGTACTGAAGTGCTATAATGTGTAGCAGAGGTGATATCAGTAATAGTTTTGGTTGCTGTTTCACTAACACCAAGGTTGAATGTTGATTGAAGGGGGGCAGTTGTCAACATACTGGTAACTGAAGTTATGGATTCTTGTGCTGATGTCAAACCCAAATCTTCTGTCCTGCTTGTCGCTATATGTGTGCTTTGTTTTATGGAATTTGTCTGCAGGATTTTGATGTCTGTACTGGTGTCAGTTATCATTGTGAGAGAAGAGCTTTTCAGTGGTATTTCAGATGCTACCATCATTGACGAGGTTGTCTCCAATGGTGATGTAACACTCACAATTTGTTTAGTAGTCCACAATGCCATGTCACTTGTATCAAGTGGTATAGAGAACATTGTGCTCTTCATGGATGATGCTTCTTCTGACTCAGTGGTGATAACTTTCATACTTACAGAGATATCAGAAGCTAAGGCCTCAGAAGTTGAAAATGTACTAGTAGATGACAAACTTTTATTCTCATTTGGTTTGTGGCTGCTGTCTACTACACGATCTGTTTGAACGACTTCTGTCATGGCGTTAGTATTGTATGTTGCAGTGGATGGTTTAAAAGGCAGAGATACTTCTGATGGGCCTTCTGAAGAAGTCAATAAAGTCCATGAGGTTTTGTCATCAGGTACACTTTGAGAATGCTTTTTCTCTGTAGCAGTTGATGATAAATTGGTACCTGGTAATATACGTACAGTAATGTGAGAACTAATTTCCTCAGAATATAACATAGATTGTTCTGGACTCAAAGTAGTATTTACAGTTTGACTGTGTGAAGTGCTGGTCAAGAGATCTGTATTATTGGACATTGTATCATCAGTGTTCGTTTCTGTCTTGTATATCATGGTGGATAGTCCATCGGACAAAGAAGGTCCTATTGTATGTTCAGCATGGGTATTGTAATTAGATGGAACAGAAATTAATGCTGTTGATGGGTTAAGTAGAGATGCTGAGGTGACAGACATGGTGGATATCATGGAATTAGATATACTTAATCCTAATGAAAAACTGGCTACCTCTACAGGTTTTTCTCCTGTACTTGGTACTGATGTAGTGTCAGTAAAGTAATAAGAGCTGGATTCTATAAGTCCTGATGACAACTGCTCTGCTGATAAAGGCTGGAAGGATGAACTTTCCTCTTGTGTCATAGGGACATATGTGGATGTATTGAAATGACTACCAATTTCCATCGTTGTACGAGTCTCTTCTTGTTGTGATTCTACACTGTTAACATCTACAGTAATTGAAAAAGGTGTGATAAATGTATTGTTAGGCTTATATGATGTAGAAAATGAGTTAAAGTTGGATTCAGTGCTTGGTGGTAAGACACTTTTAAAAGGGAGAGTATAGATTGTTTGTGAGGTAGAGGTTTCTAATGATAATGATGGAACATTTTGATTGCTGGTTTGTCCTAAGAAGATTCCACTTGTTGCATCTGTAGCTGAGGCTGTGTGCCATGGTGGTTGAGTCGCTTCTAGAGACTTGTTTTTCTTTACCATATCAGTGGTACCATTTTCAATAGTCTCAATTAAACTAGTGGCATTATTACTTACACTGTTGCTGGTTTTAATAGAACTTGAATTCACTATGTCTGTAGTTGTGTCCTGAGTTAATACTTCCTCCTCAGTAACTTCAAAGTAAGGCACAGTAGAAGAGGACTTAAAAGATGTTTTGGTTACTGATAAGGAAGACTGGGAAGATGGTGGTGATGATGATGGCAATGAAGATGAAGGCGATGACAATGATGAAGAACTAAAACCACCTTCTCCTGTAGAGAAGGAGTTATATGGATGCAAAGTTAAAAAAGGTGTCATGCTGGTATCATTTAGACCTGGGTTTGTAGGCTGGTATGGAGATGGCATCGGAGATTCAGAAGAACCAAGTTCTGAAAATTGTACAGTTACATTATCCTGAATAGAGGTGGTTGCTCTTGTATCATGGTGTTTCTTAGTGGATGTCGTATTCCAAAAGTAAGTAGTGTTTTCTATCTCATCTTGACCATATGGAGGAAGAATTTCACTGGCAGCCGAAGATGACAATTCTTCAGGAGCCCACATTCCATTAAAGATGCCTGCATCTGGGGGAACTGTTGGAGAACCTGAAAAAGTAAGCCCATATCTATATGTTAGTTGGAGAATTTTCAAATGTGTACATTAAAGTGATACTCAGTATATTTGAATAAAGGTATACATGTATTAAAAAGTAATATAGTTATCACAATCTATATGTCAATATTGCTTAGCCTAATTAATAATTATGTCCTTAAAGGGGTAGTCTGAAAAAGTGAAATTTATACTATATGTCTAATCTAATCACTTTTCTAATATAATTCAATTCAAAATTTCTACCTTTCCCTCTTTACTCTTACTTACTCCAATCATCAGTGTCAGAACAATTACACAATTGCCTGATGACTGATGGAAGAGCCAAGGCTACTTTCAATACTAGACTGGTAATTAAGAAAGTCACAGTGAACGTACAGTATATACTCATCTGATAACAACACATGGAATATATATATATGATAGGAGCACTTGGAGCAGTGACCGCTAAGTTGGAAGATTGGCTACAACAGATCCCAGGAGCAACATCAGAGCTCTCTGTGCAGAAAAGCGCAATGCTGGGAACAACTAAGATCTTGCAGGACCCTCAAACTCCCAGGCCTCTGGTAGAGGACCCGAGAATGAGGAAGGAAAAAAAGACCACCTCCATTGGAGGGGTGAGAAGGAAGTTTTATATATATATGTACACACTCCGGTAAGGTCACAATAACCCAAGATAAATCAGCTGCCACAACCAATCGTTTATACAGGCCGATTGGACACCCATTACAGGTAGTGTATGGCTTCAGGGTGCGGTTCGTAGAACAAGAGGAACAAAGCTATTACATTTTATATATTTAATTCAAAATGAGTTTACATAAATATGCAAAAGATATACAAAAGGGAACAAAATAATACAGTATATACAATCACAAAATAAAAAGGAATAAAGAAAGAAAAGTACTAAACAATGGCTATAATTTAGAATCTGTATTTGCCAGATAAAGGTCACTGCCATATACCTCCGCTGGTTGACCACAGATTGGGACTAGTCAATGGGATGTGCCTATGGTCCCAAAAAATTATGAGATGCCCAATTTTCAGGATATCTGCCCACTTGCATGTCCCAGGCAGTATATATTAACGCCATATTTCCTATCAGGATTTTAGCTTTCCATGGATATTAAATATGGCACATATATTGTTATTCATCGGTCAGATATTAATTTAGGACTGATGCGCAGTCCGCACAGTGATGTAAGTAAATATGTTACGTTCACCACTTCAAGAGAGAGAAACTGGACAGGACACAAAGCGCAAATAAGGTTTTATCTAAGTAACAATTTAGAAGGATTTGCACAATAGCGCTCACCTGGATGGGCTGTATGCACTCATTTAATCTTCAAACTACGGTAATTATATTAGACTTTTTGGAGCTGGATTCTAGTTATGAATATTGTTTTTTTGTGACAGATGTAGGTCTTACAGTTACAGAAGACATATTTTTGTCTCTGTGATGAAGTGGTGAACATGCATAGAACTGGAGAAACAAATGGGTTATTCTACGCTGCCGTGGACAAAAAATTAGTGGTTTGTCCTGATGAAGATGTTAAATACTTCGAAACGCGTTGACGAATAAAAACACCTGAACTTGAATTGGCATCCTTCACTTATTCTCCACAGCAGCGCAGAAAAATCCATTTGATTTTCCAGTTCTATACATGTTCAATAATTCAACACAAAGTCGAAAATATGTCTCCGGTAACTGTAAGACCTACACCTGTCACAAAAAAAAACAATATTTATAACTGGAATCCGGCTCGCAAAAGTCTAATATAATTTGTTTGAAGATTAAATGAGTTTTCTCCGGAGGTGATAAATTGGTCGCTTATCAGCCCCTCATATACACTGAGTCCAGACCTTCTGCCTGTTCCGCAGCGCTTTACAGTTTGCACACATTATCGTCGCTGTCCCCGATGGGGCTCACAATCTAGATTCCCTATCAGTATGTTTTGGAGTGTGGGAGGAAACCGGAGAACCCGGAGGAAACCCACGCAAACACGGGGAGAAAATACAAACTCCTTGCAGATGTTGTCCTTGGTGGGACTCGAACCCAGGACTCCAGCGCTGCAAGGCTGCAGTGCTATCCACTGAGCCACCATGCTGCCCAAAGTGAATGCACTGATCTTGTCAGGGAGTGACTGTCACAGTATGACATGACCCAACGGATGGTCAGTCAGCTAACGGCACAACACACAATGGGAATGGAATAAGGGGCAGGAAGGCCCTACCAATAGGGAATGAGGGATGGTCACCACCTGAGCTCAATCCTGAGCCTGTCCCTGCACTCCCCTAACGCCCTATGCAGGTCCTTCCCCCTGCCGCCGTCAGGATGCCTCGTCCCTAGTTGTCACCTATAGCTGTCCTGGCTAGTGCACTGGCCGGCAAGGAGCACTAACTTCACCTATGCAGGTAATAAACACAGGGGGAAGAGACTGACACCAAAGGGACAAGGCAACAAAAACACCACACTTAGCTTTCTCTGTTGCAAAGCACCGCACAGCAGATTAAAGGCACCAGATAAGCTAACTCAGCAGAAGCACCACTGCATCCAGAGAGCGCCTTACTCCAGCTTGGTCACTGCAGATTGCTCTACACGGACAGTCAGCTGATGCATCAGGTGACCTTTTAAAGGATGATCGGAGTTGTAATCACCTGCATCAGCTGACCCAGCAGAAATGCAGTAACACCAGATTGCCAGCGGGAGGAAAACTGACTTTAACCCCCGATGGTCCAAAAGGAAAAAAGTTTTAATTTAGTGGAACCAGAGCTGCCACAAATCCAAAAATGGATTGTAACAGATCTATTGCAATCAATCTGAAAGCGGTCCACATCTTTCTACAATACTACAGCATAAAAAGGGGTATGGGAAGTAAGTTGTCTAGATAGGTTTTGGCAAAAGTCCTGGTCCACAGCCGCAAGTGACAAAATGAGTGTTTAACACTCAGGACGAGGGAGGTGTGTGTAGACTGTACCCTGTGCTACAGCAAAAAGTGGACAGTGATTCTGGAGATGAAAGGGCTGAGTTAGATAAAGGTGCTTTGATGTTTCAGCACCAGAAAATCCACAACGAGGAGTTAAACAAGAAGTGAAGCTCATTCTAGACAGGTCCTTGCTAAAGTTTCTACAAATTGTTATAGACTCCCCAGTGTTCTGGAGTAACCACCCAAAACAGACTGGAAATCTGTATTTGTGACCACCTGTTAGTGCTGTAGGTAATTGCAGCTATGATGGTTAGATTAGCACAGATATACAGAGCAGTTTTTCAGTATAAATTAGCAAATGTTTTTTTTGTTACCAGCAGAGTAGGGAGGTGTTTATGTTGGCGGGAGGATGAGCTGTACCTACAGGTCTCATAACTCTGACCTAGCGACAGTGCATCTCGAGAAGGTAGAAAAGCTACAATGGGTGAATAGGACTTGGCCTCATGCATGGTTTCATAGGAGTTTGGTGGAGTGAGTTCTTTGGTTCTTTCCTCAAACCAATTGTTGTAATTCTATTCATCTTAGTTCTATACATTGTATTTTGAATTTTCATGTGTATTTGCAAACAGTGAAATTCCAGTTTGTTAAAACACCTATTGATCATTATTGATTTGTTATTGATAAAAGTGTTTATGTGTAAACAAAATGAGGGAGCTGATAAAGAAAATAATCAATACAGATTTAATAATCTAAAAGTTGCTTAGCTTAATAATTATGCTCTTATTAGTATAATTAATAGTGCATTGCACATTTCTCTGTTCAACCATGCAGAATGTCTTGAAGTACAGTCATGGCCAAAAGTTTTGAGAATGACACAAATATTAATTTTTACAAAGTCTACTGCTTCACAATTTCTAATGGCAATTTGCATATACTCCAGAATGTTATAAAGAGTGATCAGCTTAACAGCAATTACTTGCAAAGTCAATATTTGGCTAGAAAATGAACTTTATCCCCCAAAACACATTTCAACATCATTGCAGCCCTGCCTTAAAAGGACCAGCTAACCTCTTTTCAGTGATTGCTCCAGTAACACAGGTGTGGGTGTTGATGAGGACATGGCTGGAGATCAATCTGTCATGATTAAGTAAGAATGACACCACTGGACACTTTAAAAGGGGGCTGGTGCTTGGCATCATTGTTTCTTTTCTGTTAACCATTGTTATCTCTAAAGAAACACGTGCAATCATCATTGCAATGCACAAAATGGCCTAACAGTGAAGAGTATCGCAGCTAGAAAGATTGCACCTCAGTCAACAATCTATCGCATCATCAAGAACTTCAAGGAGAGAGGTTCCATTGTTGCCAAAAAGGCTCCAGGGCGCCCAAGAAAGACCAGCAAGCGCCAGGACCATCTCTTAAAAGTGTTTCAGCTGCGGGATCGGGCTACCAGCAGTTCAGAGCTTGCTCAGGAATGGCAGCAGGCAGGTGTGAGTGCATCTGCACGCACTGTGAGGCGGAGACTCTTGGAGCAAGGCCTGGTCTCAAGGAGGGCAGCAAAGAAGCCACTTCTCTCCAGAAAAAAACATCATGGACAGACTGATATTCTGCAAAAAGTACAGGCAGTGGACTGCTGAGGACTGGGGTAAAGTTATTTTCTCTGATGAATCCCCTTTTCGATTGTTTGGGACATCAGGAAAACGCCTCATTAGGAGAAGACAAGGTGAGCGCTACCACCAGTCTTGTCTCATGCCAACTGTTAAGCATCCTGAAACCATTCATGTGTGGGGTTGCTTCTCAGCCAAGGGAATCGGCTCTCTCACAGTCTTGCCTAAAAACACAGCCATGAATAAAGAATGGTACCAGAATGTCCTCCAAGAGCAACTTCTCCCAACCCTCCAAGAGCAGTTTGGCGATCAACAATGCCTTTTCCAGCATGATGGAGCACCTTGCCATAAAGCAAAGGTGATAACTAAATGGCTCAGGGAACAAAACATAGAGATTTTAGGTCAATGGCCTGGAAACTCCCAGATCTTAATCCCATTGAGAACTTGTGGTCAATCATCAAGAGACGGGTGGACAAACAAAAACCTAAAAATTCTGACAAAATGAAAGCATTGATTGTGCAAGAATGGACTGCTATCAGTCAGGATTTGGTCCAGAAGTTGATTGAGAGCATGCCAGGGAGAATTGCAGAGGTCCTGAAGAAGAAGGGTCAACACTGCAAATATTGACTTGCTGCATTAACTCATTCTAACTGTCAATATAAGCTTTTGTTACTCATATGTTTGTAATTATTATATTTCTGTCTGTGATAAAAACATCTGTCAAACACACATACAAACCAGAGGGCAGCAGATCATGTGAAAATATAATATTTGTGTCATTCTCAAAACTTTTGGCCATGACTGTACAATGATTTAGCACAGAGACTTCTGTTCTATAACTGAAGGCCAAAGGGTGATTGCGTTACCAGTATGAGAAGAATACGTGAATATTTGAGCATAAAATGATCCTTGAAATCCTAGAAATAGTTTATAATACACTGACTCTTCGTAATATGCAATATTATTTGCATTGGATATTGGACTATGTGCCAGAATTTTGACTTAAATCCTACACTCTTTATGGGGCAAGCCAGATCCCTGTCACTATGGTCATGTTCTAAGTGCAATAATAATTTTTTCCTCTCATTTTATCTATCCAATTTTAATTGTAACTTTTATTCTAATTACATTTTCATTTTTATTCAAAATCAATTTGGAGAAAACTAGAATATTACTAAGAGAGAAAATTTCCAAATCACATGTTTAAAATGATACAAACATATTTAAAAAAGGTCTAGGTTAGCAGTAATTAGAAATCAGTAGGTTTAATGTGGGAGGATCAGTAACGCAATAATTACAAAGCTCTAAAGGCCTTTATATAACCTCATCAGCTATAGCAAAGCAATGATTTTGTTTAGAATTACATTCATTCATCTATATAGTTGGATAAAAGCTACTTTATGTCACAAGAAATCAGAAAGGTATGCATCAGATATTAGGACCCGCTATGTAAATGTACATGTCACATCACCTCCAGTTTTTTAGTGTGCTAATATGGAAGATTTCAGATTGGTATAGACTGTGTGACAGATTGGCTTACTCGGCTGCTCTCAGAGGTAGACAAAGGAACGCTTCTTGGGTTAAACTTCTGTTGATTTATTAAAACACAGTGTTAGGGTCTGTGGAACGCACCTAATAGATATAGTAGAGAGGTGCGTTCGCAGCCCGGGGTCCACCGTGCAGGCGAAGCCAGCTGCTAGTAAGATGGCGAAAGTAGCGAACTCTGTTATCCCGCAGAGTCGCTAAAAAAACACCGTAGCGCGCTGTGGCAGTAAGTGCGAACTCTGTTCATCCCCAGAGCCGCTAACGGGAATGCCACAGCGCTATATGGCGATAGGTGCGAACTCACTTAGCTTCAGTGAGCTGCAAGTAAAACGCTAGGGCGCTGAACCAGCGTTATAAAGCGAACCCTGTTGCGTCACAGAGCCGCTGAGAAAAGACTGTGTCCTGTTAACACCACAGGGATACACAGATAACTGCTGTGCGGATAGAAGTCCGTGATCATGCAGACAGCAACGCAATCAAGCAATCTCCTCACCGGAGAAGTCGGTATTCTAGGGCTTATTTCAGCCAAGCCCTAACCACTTGCACTCAAATCTCCTCACCGGAGGTGCCGGTATTCTAGGGGCTTATTTCAGCCGAGCCCTAACCACATGCGTGTATGATCACACTGGCGCAAATCACATAATGCAATTGATACTAGCGCATGGCGGCCCAGTCATGCCACCCTTTTATAGTAACAGCTACAGGACCTGCCAGAAACAAGGACCAATGAAACTGTTCCAGAACACCAGTAGTCACAGGACCTTCCTGGTGGACCAATAGGAGCTGCTGCAGTACCTGAGCATGTGACCCCTGATCTCCAATGAGAGATCTCACCCTGGGCATGCTCAGAAGGGGAAAACAAGGACTTTGTCCTAAAGACGTCAGTACTGGCCACAATAGCAGAGCCTGGAGAGGCAGCATTAATCCTCTGCACACTGTTAGACTGGGCGAGACGCTGGGACCGACGTCTAAGCTGAGCAGAGTCCACTGCGGCCGGAGACGAATGGGAGACCGCAGCTGGGATGGCTCGAGATTCCCCTTGTGCAGAAGCGGGAACTCGACCCCTAACATTAAAACCCCCTCCTAGGGCCCCCCCTTCTCTGGGCCTCGCTACGCTCAAAGGCAGCGATGAGCTGCGGAGCATGAACATGCTCCAGGACCTATCCTCAGGCCCGTAACCCCCCAATCCACTCAAAAAATTTTTTTGACCCGTACCACCTTGCACCCTACAATGGCGTTCACCTCGTAGTCGTCCGAAGACGAACCCGACGTCCCGGCAGATGAGTCAGGCAACCGGGAGATGACCACGGGTTTTAGGAGGGACACATGGAAGGTGTCGGAGATACCAAGGCGAGGAGGAAGGACCAAACGGTAAATCACAGGGTTCACCTGCTCGAGAACCTTGAAGGGACCCAAAAAGCGGGGTGCCAACTTAGTGGATTCCACGCGTAGCCTGATGTTTCGGCCAGAGAGCCACACTAGGTCGCCAGAAGCAAATGTCGGAGCGGGACAACCGATGGGCATCGGCAGAAGACCTCATCCTTTCCTTGGAAGCCTGAATGGCATCCTGGGTGCGGTCCCATATGTTACGTGCCTCCACAGCCCAGTCTGCCACCCTGGAGTCGGCGGAAGCCACGAGCATGGGCACCGGTACCCGCGGATGCTGGCCGTAATTTAAGAGGAATGGGGTCTGTCCGGTGGAGTCAGCCACAGCATTGTTTAGCGCAAACGCCACCCACGGGAGCAAGGATGCCCAGTCATCCTGCCTGGCGGAGACAAAATGTCGCAAGTAGGTGACCAAGGTCTGGTTGGCCCTCTCTACCAACCCATTCGTCTCGGGATGATATGCAGAGGAGAGGTTCAACTCAATGCAGAGTAGATGACACAACTATCTCCAGAATCGAGACGCAAATTGGGGACCTCGATCACTGACAATCTTGTCTGGCATACCGTGTAGATGGAAGATGTGTCTAATAAATAATGCTGCCAAGGCCCGTGCAGAAGGTAACCGTGGGGAGCGGAACTAAGTGCACCATTTTGGAGAAGTGGTCGGTGATCACCCAAATGATAGTGCAACCCCGAGACTTGGGTAAGCCCACCACAAAGTCCATCCCAACCATCTCCCAGGGCCTGTCTGCCACCGGCAAAGGAAAAAGTAACCCAGCTGGCCATTGTCGAGGGGACTTGTTCCTGGTGCAGGAGACACACGCCTGAACATACTCCCTGACGTCACGGACCATATGTGGCCACCAGTATGTCCTCGCCAATAACTTAGTTGTCCTCTTTGCCCCAAAGTGTCCACCCACCCTGGACGAGTGTGCCCAAGAGAGTACCTCCGTCGCAAATTAGTGGGCACAATAGTCTTGCCCGGAGGGACAGACTCTAGCGAAACCGGGGCTACAGTTCTCAGGCTCTCTTCGGGACAATAAGCCTAGGCTCCTCATCCTCCTCCTCTGATGACACTAAGGAGCGAGAGAGAGCGTCGGCCCGAACATTCTTCTCACCAGAGAGAAAATGGAGGTGAAGTGGAACCGAGAGAAGAATAGGGACCATCTGGCCTGGCGAGAATTTAGCCGCTGAGCCGTTTGCAAATATACCAAGTTTTTTGTGGTTGGTGAAGACATGGAAGGGAAAACAAGCCCCCTCCAGAAGATGTCTCCACTCAGAGAAGGCCAACTTCATAGCCAGCAACTCCCTGTCCCCGATGGAATAATTCCTCTCTGCTGGTGTAAAGGTCTTAGAAAAGAAGAAGCAGGGATGCTTCCGACCTTGAGGATCCTTTTGATAAAGGACTGCTCCAGCACCAACAGAAGAGGCGTCCACCTCTAAAATAAACGGCATATCAACATCAGGGCGATGTAATATGAGAGCACTGGCAAAATGCGACTTGATGGAAGAGAACGCCTTGGAGACCTCCTCAGACCACAACTTGGGATTTGCTCCCTTCTTGGTGAGGGCTACCAAGGAGCTACCAAAGTCGAGAAATGGGGAATGAACTGGCGATAATAATTAATGAACCCCATAAAGCGCTGCAACCGCTTTAAGAGAATGGGGTTCTTGCCAGTCCTTTACAGCCTGTAGTTTGGCAGGATCCATAGCCAATCCCTGGGCAGAGATGATATAGCCCAGAAAAGGTAAGGACTCCTGCTCAAACACACATTTCTCCAGCTTGGCAAGAGGGAGTTTGCCCGTAAGAGGTCGAAGACTTTGTTGACATCCCTCCGGTGAGAGTCTATATCTGGTGAAAAGATGAGAATATCATCCAGATAGACTACTACGGAGGTGAAGTGCATATCCCGGAAGATATCATTGACAAAGTCTTGGAAAACAGCGGGAGCATTACAGAGCCCGAAGGGCATCACCAGGTATTCATAATGCCCATCCCTGGTGTTAAAAGCTGTCTTCCACTCGTCCCCCTCACGGATGCAAATTAGGTTATAGGCACCATGTAGATCAAGCTTGGTAAATACTCTTGCTCCTCGGAGCCTATCAAAGAGCTCAGAGATTAGGGCAACGGTACTTATTCTTGACGGTGATGGCGTTAAGACCCCTCTAGTCAATACATGGACGTAATTCTCCGTTCTTCTTTTGCACAAAGAAGAACCCCGCCCCTGCTGGTGACACCGACCTCCTAATGAACCCTCTTGCCAGATTCTCCTGAATATACTGGGACATGGCCTCCATCTCAGAAGCGAGAGTGGGTAGACTCTCCCCCGAGGAGGTTCTGCTCCAGGCAAAGAATCAAAAGGACAGTCGTAGGGGCGATGAGGTGGAAGAGTCTCCGCCACCTTCTTGGAGAAAACGTCTGCATATGACCAATAACACTGAGGAAGAGAAGTGAGATCTACGGGTATCTCTGTGGTGGTGACCTGAACGCACTCCCTGACACACCTGCCTCTACATGAATCACCCCAACCCAGTATCCTCCCAAGGACCACTCAATATGCGGAGAGTGGCAACGGAGCCAAGGTACTCCGAGCAACACCTCGTCTATTCCCCCGGGCAGGACAAGAAAATAAATACTCTCCTGATGGGAAGGGGACATAGATAAAGTGAGAGGGATAGTCTGGTGGGTGATTTGTGAGGGTAGAGTTGATCCATTCACTACTCGCACAGTCACCGGTTTGGCGAGCATCACCAGAGGTATAGTGTGGCGGAGAGCAAATGCAGAGGACATGAAATTCCCCTCGGCTCCAGAATCCACACAGAGCTCGGCGGTGAACGTGGATGGACCTACAGTAATTGTCCCTTAAAGGACAACTTGGTGGAAAATGCCGCAGTGTCTAGTGAACCTCCTCCCAAGGTCACTAGACGCGACCATTTTCCCGACCGCTGTGGACATTTGTTGGCATAATGTCCTAACTGCTGGCAGATGTTACAGACCACGGGTACTCGAGCGGCCCAGGACTTAGGTCCTGCTCGAGAAACCTCCATGGCCTCATGGAGTCGGCGCCTGGCTGGAAGATTCTAGAGGTCTGGCGAAGGTGGGAGCCAGCCGAAACCTCTGCCTATACTGAGAACCGCTCCAACCTCCGCTCGTGAAAACGGAGGTCGATGCGGGTAGATATGGCGATAAGCTTCTCCAGTGTGGCGGAAATCTCCCTGGTAGCCAAAGCGTCTTTCACATGGCCCACTAGTCCTCTCCAAAACATGGAATGAGGACTTTATCCGGCCAGTCCAACTCCGAGGACAGAGTCTGAAATTGGACAGCAAAACAGCTGACCAAGGATGAACCCTGTGAACTTGCCAGAAGTTGGAGCGCCGCATCGTGGGTAACCTGAGGTCCTAGAAAGACCTTTTTTAGAACCTCCAAAAACGCACCACACGGTCGTCACGCTACCACAGTGGGGTGGCCCACTCCAACGCTCTGCCCGACAGAAGAGATATTACAAAGCCCACTTGTGCCCGATCCGTGGGGAAACGTGCAGCCAGAAGCTCGAGTTGTATAGAGCACTGACTCACAGAATCCCCCAAAATTGCTTGCTGTCACCAGCAAACTTGTCTGGAAGTGGGAGGTGGGATATTGTGGGGGCAGAGGTGGCAGTGGACAGACTGGCTGCAGCCACGCTAGCAGCCTGAACAGCGACTGTGGTAACATCCACAGCTGAGGTTGTGCGCTCAAGAGCCGCCAACCTACCCTCCAGCTGCTGGATGTCCCGCAGTAGACGCTGGTCATCCGCCATTTTACTAGCCAGATCCTGGCGCTAGTATTATGTTAGGGTCTGCGGAACGCACCTAATAGATATAGTAGAGAGGTGCATTTGCAGCCCGGGTCCACCGTGCAGGCGAAGCCCGCTGCTAGTAAGATGGCGAAAGTAGCGAACTCTGTTATCCCGCAGAGTTGCTAAAATAAACGCCGTAGCGCGCTGTGGCAGTAAGTGCGAACTCTGTTTAACCCAAGACGTAACAAAGCACCTAAGGAAGGCGAATAGGGGCGGAAAAAAAAAAAATTTAATAAAAAAAAAACCACCCCCCCCCCCAAAACAAACCCCCCCCCAAAAAAAAAAAAAAAAAAAAAAAAAAAAAAAAAAAAAAAAAAAAAAAAAAAAAAAAAAAAAAAAAAAAAAAAAAAAAAAAAAAAAAAAAAAAAAAAAAAAAAAAAAAAAAAAAAAAAAAAAAAAAACAAAAAAAAAAAAAAAAAAAAAAAAAAAAAAAAAAAAAAAAAAAAAAAAAAAAAAAAAAAAAAAAAAAAAAAAAAAAAAAAAAAAAAAAAAAAAAAAAAAAAAAACAAAAAAAAAAAAAAAAAAAAAAAAAAAAAAAAAAAAAAAAAAAAAAAAAAAAAAAAAAAAAAAAAAAAAAAAAAAAAGCCCCCAAACATGTAATGGCGGTTAGACAAGAAGAAAATACGAACACAGACAGAAAATAGAATGAGTAAACGCTGGGGTCCAATTCTGTCTAGATAGAAAAGTATAGGAAAGAATTCTGACTGCAACCCAAAAAACCCTGACAAAAATACCAACACTTCTGATTAACAAAAAAACTGAGATCACACGATCTCTGCCACCTAAATCAGATCTCTGGTGTAACACACAGCAATTCAGCAAATAAAAAGTGACACAGGAATAGAGCAAAAGTGCAAACACAAACTGAGCACAAATGCAGCGCCAAGCCCAAAAGGGGACCAGGCTGAAGTCCACTGCAATGCAGCAAACCAGCAAGGAACATCAAACCAGAGGAAAAAAAAACCAGCAAGTCACTTATCTGAATGAAAGCAGGAATGCAAGCTGAGTTCCAACCAAGACCTGGAAGAACAATTGATTACCGGCAAGGCTGATGGGAGTTCACGTCACTTATATCAGACCATTCGGACCCAGCTGAAAGCCATTCAGATTCGCCTCCAACGTATTCACAACACTTCCCCTCACATACAGCTCCAGTGACCCTGTCCTGTTACAATTGATAAACAGAAAATAACATGGATCCTAAAGAACGGTGATGAAAGATTACAGACTCCTAATATTTTCTATAATATATTACCGGTATTTCTTATTATACACACAACTGATGCAGAATCTCATTTTAAAAAATAGGGGGAGAGTCCATTTAAACCTGCATTTATGGAATTTAAATATCCTAATACTTTTCCTAAATAAGATCTTCAGGCGTTACATCTCCGTCATTCATGCAAGACAGTTGACAATCTTCCCAGAAGTAGACATCTCAGTAACTCCACCTCCTGACCATGCACTGTTCAAAAAAATGGCCTAAACACGTTACCGTGGCCTGCAGCGTCTCTGGACTTGTCTCCCATCAAGCACATCAGGAATGTCACTGGTCAGTATTTGCAAAGACAGATGCCAGCAAAAGATCTTTATGATTTATGCTCACAAGTGCATTTAGAGTGACAGAAAATTCATCAGACAAGCATTAATAACCTCATAGATAGAAGTCAAAGCGTTTAAGTGTATATGTATATACAGCATGTGAATTCAGTATTGAACACGTCACCAATTTTCTGAATAAATTTATTTCTAAAGTTGCTATTGACATGAAATTCTCACCACATGTCGTTAATAGTCCATCAAATCCACAATGGCAAAAAAACAAGCCATTGATGTCCATAAATTTAGTTATGTGTAATAATGGGAAATGACACAGGGAAAAAGTATTAAACACATGCAGAAAGAGGTGCAAAAAGACATGGAAAGACATGACACCAGCTGAAATCTATCAGTAATTAGAAAGCAATTCTGCTACTTAGTGAAAAATATTAATGATGACCTATAAAAAGGTGTCTCATTACCAAGGTGCCACACAAGAAACATTACATTAGGGGTAAGACCAGTGAGCTGTCAAGACCTTTGCCACATTATTATTGCAAAACATACTGATAAATGAAATCCAGATCTAGGTTCCTTGGAAACAATTTTTCTCGTTATTCTGCGACAATGTAGTTACAATCCATCTTCGCATCAGAGCAATGATTAAGAGCTGTTGAGCTCGAAGCGCGTCTGTTTCTGGTGTCCCTTATGATGGTGGTGACAATATGCTCTTCATGTAAAGTTGGATTGTAACTACATTGTGGCAGAAAAAAGAGAAAAATTGTTTCCAAGGAACCAAGAGATGGATTTCATTTTTCTTTCTTCGATGTTTCTACTGCGGCACTGCAGACTCCTTTGCTCAGGCTCCTGATACTACTGAGAGGGTGAGCTGACTTTTTCCTTTTCTATTGTTCCAAAACATACTGATGCCGTTTGTTACTGAAGAGTTTCTAAACTACTGAAGATTCCAATAAGCACTGTTGGGGACATAATACGGAAGTGGAAATAACATAATTTCACCATAAACTTGCAATGACCAGGTGCTCCTTGCAAGATGTCAGACAGTGGAGTGAAAATATCAGTAGAGTTTTCCAAGAGCCAAAGACTACCTGTGGAGAGCTACAGAAAGACCTGGAATCAGGAGGTACAATTGTTTCAAAAGAAACTTTAAGTACTACACTCAATCTGAATAGTTTTTATGCACGCTCATCACCGAAGACTTCATTGCTGAAGAAACTCATGTTCAAGCGCATTTACAGTTTTCTCAACCACATTTAGACAAGCTTGTGAAATACTTGGAGACTATAGCATAGTCAGATTACCAACAAAATGTAACTATTTGGATGCCATTATACACACCATGTTTGGAGGCCAAAAGGCTCTGCATATCACCCAAAAGCACAATACCAACAGTGAAATTTGGAGGTGGGAACATCATGGTGTTGGGTTGTTTTTCAGTATGCGGCACTGGCAAACTTCATAGACTTGAAGGAAGGATGAATGGACAAATGTACCGAGACATTCTTGATAAAAATCTGCTGCCATCTACCAGGATAATGAAGATAAAATGACAGTGGACATTTCAGCAAGACAATGATTCCAAACACACAGCCAAGGAAACTCTAAATTGTTTTCAGAGAAATAAAATAAAACTGCTAGAGTGGCCGAGCCAATCACCTGACCTGAATCCAATAGAAAATTTATGGAAGGAACTAAAGCTCAGAGATCGTAGAAGGCACCCATGGAACCTTCAGGATTAGAAGAGTGTTTGTGTGGAAGAATGGGCCAAATCATATCTGAGCAATGCATGCGACTAGTTTCTCCATACAGGAGGCGTCTTATAGCTGTCATCACCAACAAAATATTTTGTATGAAGTATTAAGTAAATTTCAGTAAGGGTGTTCATTACTTTTTTCTTGTGCCATTTCTCAGTATTACACATAACTTAATTTCAGTCACAGGGCGATGCCAGAGGAGTCAACGCTTTGTGCATAGAGAGCGGTGGCTGTCACCATTCCCCCAGCACTGGCTGACAGCAGGCTCTAATACTGATCTTGCTGTCAGTCAGTGCCAGAAGCAAGGTCACAGCCATCGAGCAGTGACTGAACCCGTGCTGCCACCATGACTGAAACCCGAACTCTACCGGGAAAAATAAAGTTAATTTCCTCCGACAGCGGGGGTGTAAGTGCTTGCGCAAGACAGGTTCAGAACGCTATTAACCTGCAGAATAACCCCATATTTTCAGGTTAATAACATTTTTTCACGTCACATGTTCCCTGTAAGATTTGTCTTAAGCATGTGAAATTGGTTGCTTTCACAGTATGTTTTAGCTCATTGTCCATCTGTGCTGTGAAGCGCTGTCCAATCAACCTTATTACATTTGGTTGAAACTTAGCAGAAAGCATAGCACTGTACTGTTCAGAATTCATCCGGCTGCTTCTGTCTTCAGTCACATCATCAATAAACACTCAGTGCCATTGGAAGAGATATATGTCCATGTCATCACACTGATTCCATCATGTTTTACTGAGAATGTGATGTGCTTTGAATCATGAGCCATTCCAAGCCTTCTCCATACCTTCTTCTTCTCATCATTCTGGTACAGGTTGATCTTAGTTTCATCTGTCCAAAGAATGCGTTTCCAGAACTGGGCTGGCTTCTTTGGATGTTTTTTTTAGAAAAGTCTAATATGGCCTTTCTATTTTTAAGGCAGATTAACAATTTGCAGCTCATAGTGAATCTTCTAAAGTCTTCACTTTATGGTAGACTTAGATACTGAAACACCTACTTCCAGGAGAGTGTTCTTCACTTGGGTGGATGTTGTGAAGGGATTTTTTTCATCATGGAAAGGATTCTACATTCACCATTGTTGTTTTCCACGGACATCCAGGACTTCTTCAGTTCCCAAGCTCACCAGTGTGTTTTTTTTTGTTACAAAATGTATCTGAACTATTTATTTTGCCATTCCTAATAATTTTGCTATCTCTCTGATGGATTTCTTCTTCTTTTGTTTCAGCCTAAAGTGGTCTGTTTCTCTTGCACTGAGATCTCTTTGGACCGCATGTTGTGGGTTCACGGCAACAGCTTCCAAATGCAAATGCCACAGCTGGAATCATCTCCAGAACTTTTGCCTGCTTAGCTGATGATGAATTAACAAGGCAGTATGCAGCCCATTAAAGAGCTTTTAGATCATTGTCCAATTGCCTTTGTTCCCTTTAAATTGAGGCATCTACATAAGGATGTAAATGCTGTCAAATTAAAGCGGAGAGTCTACACTTTTTGCCCATATTGATCATATAATTGTATCTTGAATATATTCTTGTAACAACTGAAATGCCAGAACTTGTATCACTGTCCAAATATTTCTGGACCTAACTTTAGAAATCATGCTCTATAGACTTACATTTTGTAAGGTGGCAGTCCTAGGGAGGTGCAAACAGGATAAGTCCAAAGGCTTGTTTCTGCTATCATGAATACAACAAATAAATGACATAATGACAGGAGCCAGAGCCACAGGATAACAGGGACATAATGTGCAGATGGAGGGTGACATAGACTCAAGCACTCCTTTATCTATTACGCATGTGACCAGCAAGCAGCACAAGAATTAAACTGCAGCTTTAGATGCCAGACAATAACTTTATTCTCGGTGAGTCACAGACCGTCAGCTCATTTGTAGTTTGTAAATTTGACGTTTCTTTGAGTCAGAGATGGCAGCTTCAATGGTGTTCATTTATCGAGTACTCAGCCAGTAGTCATTATTCACTAGTTGTCATGGAAATAACGAGAGATATACCTCAAAAACTGGGATTCAGACAAAAGGCGGTTTATATCTTAATTTGAAACTGTCATACTGCAAGCAAATCCTACAATGTCCTACAGTTATTTGGCAATTTAAAATGGAAATGTAATTTTAGCTAAATTCTGACATATCATGTCGATATAGGAAGTCGGTGACCTACCTGGAAGGTTTACAGATGCTCAAAAATGCATGTGTTGTAACAACTTAAAGGGTTTCTCCAGAAACAAATAATACATAAATAAAATAAAATCATAAATACATTCCTAAATACCTTTAAATATCAAATCACACTTGTTTAGCTAGGGTGGTAATCACTATAGAATTACAATGGCCGCCGCCCTGTCACACTGATAGTAAGGGTATGTGCACACGTTGCGGATTCTGCTGCAGATACGCAGCGAATTTTGCCCTGCAGATCCGCAGCAGAACTGCAAGTGATGTACAGTACCATTCTAGTCAATGGAAATCAAAAAATGCAGTGCACATGATGCAGATTTTTCCGCGCAGATTTGGTGCGGATTTAAAACTGCAGCATGTCACTTCTTTTGTGCAGATCTGCAGCATTTTGAGACCTGCTCCATTATAGGAATCTGCAGGTCTCAAAACGCAGGGGAAAACTGCACAAAAACTGATGTAAATCAGCAGAAAAAAGGACAAAAAAAGTATAAAAACTGTGCGGATTCTGCCAAGAGATGCAGATTCTGTGCAGAAAATTCTTCAGACCAACCTGCAACGTGTGCACATACCCTAACAGCAGGGCTGTGGAGTCGGAGTCGCGGAGTCAGAGTCGGTGTCCATTTTGGTAGAGTTTGAGTCGGAGTCAGAATAAAATGGACCGACTCCGACACCTAAAATATATAACCAATTGGGTACAGTAGTTCAGTGCAGGATGTGCTGGATATTTTTTTCATACGAATTTTGGTATGTTATGAAATGGCCTAAAAATGTCTGCTCTATTCCTGACCTATAAAGAAATGCAAGATCGTAATAGGGTCTTATCCATGTTAAAAAGTTGATAAAAATTAAGGCAGATTGGCTCACCTTATGTGGTTGTGTGAAACACAATACTTATAGAGCCTGAAAATCAGATGCAGAAGCTTCCATGAAAAAGTAGATTTAAGTAGCAGGATTGAGCTCTCCAGAATACGACACAATTAGTTGCATAATGAAATGGTAGGTTCATGGGCAACGCTTTTCAGAGTTCACCGACTCCTTCAAGCCGACCATACATAAATTAATGAACTCTGAAACGCGCTAAACATAAACCTATAATTTTATTATACCACTAATTGTGTCGTATTCTAGACAGTGCAGAAACACTTCCAAACCTGCTACTTAAATCTACCCGTCCTGATCTAAGGATCTCGGCTTTTAGCTGAGATGAATCTGTGCTGCACTTTATGCACATGTTCAGTAGTGAAGCTCCTCCTTGACAGATCAGAGGAAAAAGGCAGTGGGAAGGAATGCCTGCAGATTTGCACTCATCTCAGGACTGCTAGAGTGAACAGGAAATAACTTGATTATTCTATCATAATGGTGTTGAAAAATCCAATGTTACCATTTTACTTCAGTAAATTTATCACTTAAGCGTGAGCCATGTATGAGCGAGTCGGAGTCAGGGAAATTGAGGAGTCGGAGTCGGAGATTTGGCTTACCAACTCTGCAGCCCTGAGTAACACGCCTACTGTGTAACTCTGAGCATGTGCAGTAGGAAGCTCAGCTTCTCCGTCCAGGAAATGATCTATAAGTACTGACATGCATTTTAATTTGCACCGTCTATAAGTTGTAGGAATTAATATCAAACTGAAATAGACATCTACTTCCAGCATCTAATTTTGGAATATATGAGATGATATACTGTACACAGTGAACACATGATTCTAGAATAGGTGTTTTTTCTCCATCTGTTCTGTATAATCACACCAGCACATTACAGATGGTTCATATGCCAATTTATTCAAGACAGCAAAAAAGCATATTCATCAAAGTATGTCTGGTAGGCAGTGCAATTTATACAGGAAAGGAGCAGTATATTTAAAGAGGACATATCAATTCTGGGAAGTGACAGTAGATGAAATGATCAAACTTCTGTCAAATACAGATCATTTGCAAATCACTGCCGCCATTTTGCTGGAGGTAATTTTTTTTTCAAGGCCATCACTAATATATGTAGTATTTAAAATAGGAGGCAGGTCACTGAAGGATCACTGACCTGTCAGTTAAGCCTGTAAGGGTGAATATGAGACCAGAGCACCAAATAAAGACCCAACCAGAGGCCTGACCAAGAGTATGAGTATGTCATTAACTGAAACTGCAAATACAGATTAAACAACAAGCACAAGTCGGATTTCATCAACCCAGGTATTGTTTTAACCCCGTAGTAACAGAGCCAATTTGGTACTTAATGACCAAGCCAATTTTTACAATTCTGACCACTGTCACTTTATGAAGTTTTAGCTCTAGAACTCTTCAACGTATCCCACTGATTCTGAGATTTTTTTGTGACATATTGTACTTCATGTTAGTGGTAAAATGTATTCGATATAACTTGAGCTGATTTGTGAAAAAAATGGAAATTTGTCAAAAATTTTGAAAATTTTGCACTTTTCAAACGTTTAATTTTTGTACCTTTAAATCAGAGTGGTGTCACACAAAATAGTTAATAAATAACATTTCCAACATGTCTACTATACATCAGCACAATTTTGGAAACAGTTTTTTTTGTTAGAGCGTTATTAGGGTTAAAATTTGTCCAGCGATTTCTCATTTTTTCAACAAAATTTACAAAACCATTTTTTAGGGACCATCTCATATTTGAAGTGAGTTTGGGGGGGTCAATATAACAAAAAATACCCAAAATGACACCATTCTAAAAACTGCACCCCTCAAGGTGTGCAAAACCACATTCAAGAAGTTTATTAACCCTTCAGGTGCTTCACAAGAACTAAAGCAATGTGGAAGGAAAAAATTAATATTTTACTTTTTTCACAAAAAAATTTACTTTGGAACTAATTTTTTTTATTTTTCACAAGGGTATTAGGAGAAAATGGATCACAAAATTTGTTGTTCAATTTTTCCTGAGTACACCAATACCCCGTATGTGGGGGAAATACACTGTGCGCATGGCAGAGCTCAGAAAGGAGGGAGCACCATTTGACTTTTTGAACGCAAAACTGGCTGGAATCAATGGTGGCGTCATGTCGCATTTGGAGAGCATTTGAACCTAAACAGTGGAACCCCACAATCCTAATCCAACGCTAACCTCAGCACATCCCTAACCCTAATCCCAACCTTAACCATAAACCTAATCCCAACACACCACTAATCCTAATCCCAACCCTAACCATAACCCTAACCACAAACCTAACCCTTACTGTGCGATCACATCAGAGGAGAGAGAAATTAGCTCACTTGAAAAAGACTAATACCATTAAAAAATTAAACTTTATTGGATAATTAAAAAGACCACCAAAAAAACAAACAAAAACCAACAGAAAATGAAAAAACGAAAAAAACCAAGCAACTTAATTGCTGATCTGTAAGGCACCCATTAATACAGCAACAGGGGTGCTGGGAAGGCTTCGTTGACCCTATTAATCCCTGCTGAGTCCCTGCCTACCAGCGGAGGTTGGCACCCTATATAAGACACAACTGGCGCCCCAACTCCACGGCGGCTTGCCCTAAAATCCCGAGAAATCCCTACTCAAATAAAGTACAAATACCATAATTCCAAACCAAACAACAAAAATAAGATGAACAGTAATGTATATTTTGTCCAAGTGTTTATCTCATTTGGAGTATATTGTGGTGTTTGTACCATATTTGAGTAGGGATTTTAGGGCAAGCTGCCATGGAGCGGGGGCGCCAATTGCGTCTTATATAGGGTGCCTACCTCTGCTGGTAGGCAGGGACTCAGGAGGGATTAATAGGGTCAACGAGGCCTACCCAGCACCCCTGTTGCTGTAATAACCACCAACGACCTACTAACCGCCAAGAGCAAGCGACACTACTCTGTTCTCCTTCTCCTGGACCTGTCTTCTGCCTTCGACACTGTGGACCACTCCCTCCTGCTCCAGATTCTCTCATCTCTGGGTATCACAGGCTTGGCCCTATCCTGGATCTCATCATATCTAACAGATCGAACATTCAGTGTCTCCCTCTCCCACACCTTCTCCTCACCTCGCCCCCTCTCTGTCGGTGTTCCTCAAGGATCAGTTCTAGGACCCCTACTCTTCTCCATCTACACCTTCGGCCTGGGACAGCTCATAGAATTCCACGGTTTGCAGTATCATCTCTACGCCGATGACATGCAGATCTACCTATCTGGACCTGACCTCACCTCCTTACTGACAAAAATCCCACACTGTCTGTCCGCTATTTCAGCTTTCTTTTCTGCTCGCTGTCTAAAACTGAACATGGACAAAACAGAATTCATCATCTTCCCCCCATCTCACTCTACCCCTCCACCAGACCTATCCCTCAATGTCAACGGCTGCTCACTTTCCCCGGTCCCGCATGCTCGGTGCCTCGGGGTGATCCTCGACTCTGCCCTTTCTTTCAAGCCACACATTCAGACCCTAGCCTCCTCCTGCCGTCTCAAACTCAAAAATATTTCCCGGATCCGTGCATTCCTTGACCACGACACCACAAAAACACTAGTGCATGCCCTTATCATCTCCCGCCTTGACTACTGCAACCTCCTGCTCTCTGGCCTCCCCTCTAGCACTCTGGCACCACTCCAATCCATCCTACATTCTGCTGCCCGACTAATCCACCTGTTTCCCCGTTATTCCCCAGCCTCTCCCCTATGCCAAGACCTTCATTGGCTTCCTATCGTCCAGAGGCACCAGTTTAAAACCCTAACTATGACATACAAAGCCATCCACAACCTGTCTCCTCCATACATCTGTGACATGGTCTCCCGCAACTTACCCTCGTGCAACCTTCGATCCTCTCAAGATCTCCTTCTCTACTCTCCCCTTATCTCTTCCTCCCACAACCGCATACAAGACTTCTCCCGTGCCTCCCCTATACTCTGGAATTCTCTACCCCAACACATCAGACTCTCGCCTACCATGGAAATCTTCAAAAAGAACCTGAATACCTACCTCTTCCGACAAGCCTACAACCAGCAGTGATACTCAGTCTACTGAACCGCCGCACAACCAGTTCTACCCTCTCCTAGTGTATCCTCACCCATCCCCGGTAGACTGTGAGCCTTCGTAGGCAGGGTCCTCTCTCCTTCTGTACTTATGTGCGTCCTGTATTGCTCATATTTATTGTACTTGCCTATATTCGCCCCCTCTCACATGTAAATCGCCATGGAATAAATGGCGCTATAAAAATGAATAATAATAATAATAATTAATAGGTGCCTTACAGATCAGCAATTAAGTTGCTTGTTTTTTTCATTTTTTCATTTCCTGTTGGTTTTTGTTTGTCATTTTGGTGGTCTTCTTAATTATCCAATAAAGTTTAATTTTTTAATGGTGAGCCAATTCTATAACTAATCCTAATAATCCATACTAAATAAAGAGACAGAAATTAAATGGGAAATCAGACTTTTTTTTTGCGGTCGCTGTTATTCCGTTAATAATGGCGATCGCAACACTGGGGCAGATAAAAAACGACCCGAATCATGTTCTCTGGGGTCTTGGCTACCTCCCGGTAACGAGACCCGGAGAAATTCCGATTCTGGGGTGGCGCTATACACTTATTTATTTTAACGGCGCTGAGGCGCAAGTACCGTTAAATACAGCTGTTAAAAGGCGTATCGGCAGTCGTTAAAGGGTTAATCAGCATAACAGTGCCAACCTGACAATGCCTATAGTTTACTTAGCAAAATCCTGAGGATAGATTTGCTTTAATCTGATTGAGATGCTGTGGCATGACCATAAAAATACGGTTCATGCTTGAAAACCCTCCGAAGTGGCTGAATTACAATAATTCTGCAAAGATGAGTGGGCCAATAAGACTCCAGAGTGTTGCAAAAGACTCATTGTCAGTTATCGCAAAAACATGATTGCAGTTATTGCTTCTAAGGGTCACCCAACCAGTTATTAGGTTTAAGGGGCAATCACTTTTTCACACAGGCCCTGTAGGTTTGGATTTCTTTTTCCCTTAATAATAAAGACATTCATTTAAAAACTGCATTACATTTGTTTGGTGATCTGAATTATTTACCGTATTTTTCGGACTATAAGACGCAATTTTTTCCCCAAAACTTTGGGGGAAAATGGGGGTGCGTCTTATGGTCGCAATATACCTACAAATCCGGTATCGACGGCGGTCCCGATGCAGCCTCCCTGTGCTCTGTGGTACAGTGGTGTCGGGGCTCTGTGATGTGGCGGCAGCAGGGCTCTGTGCTGCGTGGGGGGCTCTGCCAGCATTTTGTCATAGCCCAAAAGCCCCCCACAGCGCCGCTGCTGCAACGCGGTGGCCTCTTGAAAGATGGCCGCCAGGGGCCTCCGGAAAGATGGCCACCGCATACTCAAATTCAAATCATGGCAACGAGATCTCTTCTCGAGATCTCGTCTCCCGAGATCTCGGGACAAGATCTCGTTGCGGAGATCTGAATCTGAGCATGCGCAGCCTCCAGCGGCAATCTTTGCGAAGGCCCTGGCGGCCATGTTTCAGGAGGCCTCCGTATCGCAGCGATAGAGCTGCGGGGGGCTTTCGGGCTATGACGAAATGCAGGCGGAGCCCCCCAAGCAGCACAGAGCCCCGCTGCCACCACATCACAGAGCCCCGACACCGCCGCACCACAGAGCACAGGAGGCTGCATTGGGAACACCGCCACGGGATTTGTAAGTATATTTCGACCCCACAGAGCACAGTCAACCCACAGAGCACAGCCACCCCACAGTGCACAACCACCCCACAGAGCACAACCACCCCACAGAGCACAGCCACCCCACAGAGCACAGCCACCCCACAAAGCACAACCTACCCCACAGAGCACAACCACCTCACAGAGCACAACCACCCCACAGAGCACAGCCACCCCACAGACCACAGCCACCCCACAGAGCACCCTGCAACACAGAGCACCACCACCACACCAGCCTGGACCACCGAACGACCCCTGTGACCACTCCTCTACCTGTGTTGATCCCTTCGCTGGTAAGCTGAATTCGGACTGTAAGATAGACCCCCATTTGACACATTAATTTTTTTTTGCCTATTTTCCTTCTGAAAATTTGGGGTGCGTCTTATGGTCTGGTGCGTCTTATAGTCCGAAAAATACGGTAAGTTTGACAAACATGCAACGGAATGGGAAATCAAGAAGGGGGCAAATACTTTTTTCACACAACTATAGCTACTTCTAAAGGGTTAATTTGCCGGAGGTGAAAACAGCTGTTTCTAGAGTAAGTCTGGTAAAAGGAGGACACAACTGTTTGTAAAGGTTTAACCTGAGTATCTTACTATATACTATGCAGAGCCAAAAGTAGCCAAACTACACAGAGAAGGCTGGCCTGTTCGATTTACCTATACTGCTGCTTGCATCACCCTCCTACAGGGATCCATCTTGCATTGCCACATACAGTGGGTACGGAAAGTATTCAGTCCCCTTTAAATTTTTCACTCTGTTTCATTGTAGCCATTTGGTAAATTCAAAGAAGTTAATTTTTTTCTCATTAATGTACACTCTGCAGCCCATCTTGACTGAAAAATACAGAAATGTAGAAATTTTTGAAAATTTATTAAAAAAGAAAAAACTGAAATATCACATCGTCATAAGTATTCAGACCCTTTGCTCAGTATTGAGTAGAATCACCCTTTTGAGTTAGTACAGCCATGAGTCTTCTTGGGATTGATGAAACAAGTTTTTTACACCTGGATTTGGGGATCTTCTGCCATTCGTCTTTGCAGATCCTCTCTGTTGTGAATGTGTTAGAAATGAATTCTGAGCAGAAGCTCCCTCTGGTGGTTACAAACAGTACTGAACCATTCAATGAAGATTGTGAAGATTGGCAATCAGGAGTTACAGACTGGTCTTATATAAGGGAGGTTCCCTCCCATCAGGGTTGCCGGTGATCAATTGTTCTTGTCTCAACTTTGGTTCCTGGTTCACTTGGAAGCTTGCTGAGTCTTGCCTGCATCTTCTGCTAACAGATAAGATATTTTCTGCTTTTATTTTTGTGCTTGCTTTTTGCATTTTTTCCTGCACTTCTGTGGAGGTCAGCCAGGTCCCCTCCGGGGGCTTGTGCACCTCTCACTTTATCTGAGCCACTGTTATTTGTTCATTTGCCTTTTCCAGTTTTTTCAGTGGCTGCGGCTTAGTTTTGTTACACCAGAGAACTAATTTAGGTGGTAGAGGTCGTGTGATCTCAGGTGTTTTTGCAATTAGTAGAGTTGGTATTTTTTTAGGGTTTTTTGGATTGCAGTAAGTGTCCTTCCTATCCTTTTCTTTCTAGGAAGATTGGGCCCCAACGTTTGCTCATACTATTTTCTGTCTGTGTCTGTATTTCCTCTTGTCTAACCGCCATTACATGTTTGGGGGCTTCCTATGTTCTTTGGGGATCTGCTCCGGGGCAGATAGCTTTCCTCTTTCTATCTTTAGGTGTAGTTAGCCTCTCAGGCTGTGACGAGGCGTCTAGGACCAACGTAGGTACGCTCCACGGCTGCCTTTAGTTGCAGTGGTTAGTCAGGGTACTGCAATCAGTAGATTCCAACCTCTCTGGTGTATTGCCATTTTTGCCTGCTCTCCTCAGCTACCAAATCATAACAGTATCACCGGCCAAACTGAAAATTATATGGTACTCACGGAAGGGAAAAATAGTGTGAAAAAAAAAAGTTGTCAGAGTTGTCAGAGATTTTTTTTTTTTTCTGTTTGTTGCATTTTTTTTCCCTATTTTTCTCTGGGTGCTGAGGATTTTTTTTTCTCTCAATGGAGTTTGCACAGTTGTCTGACCGTGTGGATCAGCTTGCCACTGAAGTTCGGAGTATTGCTACCTATCTTGCAGGGTTGCCGGTTGTGGAACCTAGGATCCCCATGCCAGATTTGAGCAAAATTTCTGAATTTCAAAAATAACTGTAAGTTGTTTTTTGCCTTAAAACCTAAGTCCTCAGGGAACGCAGCACAGCAGGTTCAAATTGTCATCTCTCTCCTGCGCGGCGATCCTCAGGATTGGGCTTTTTCCCTGACACCTGGGGACCTGTTTTGAGTAATGTTGATGCATTTTTTCTGGCTCTGGGGTTATTGTACGATGAACCTAACGTCACTGATCAAGCTGAAAAAACCTTGTTGGCATTAAATCAAGGGCTTGAGGACGCTGAGTTATACTGTCAGAAATTCCGAAAGTGGGCAGTCCTGACCAAATGGAATGATGATGCTTTGGCAGCCCTTTTTCGGAAGGGTCTGTCAGAGAATGTAAAGGATGTTATGGTGGGTTTCCCTGCTCCCTCTGGTCTCAATGATTCTATGTCATTAGCGATTCAAATTGACAGACATTTGCGTGAGCGTAGAGGTATGCGTGGAATAGTGTTGCCTTGTGAACCAGCTTCTGAACCCATGCAGTGTGATAGAGTGGCTTCTGGGGCACAGCGTCATGAGTTTCGAAAACGCAATGGGTTATGTTTCTACTGTGGTGACGCCTCTCATGCTATTTCAGTCTGCCCTAAGCGGGGAAGACGTTTTGCATGCTCAGTTGTCTTGGGTAGTGTTCAGACTAAATTTCTGTTGACTGTTACCCTGATTTGCTCCCTGTCCACATTTTCTGCTCAGGCTTTTGTTGATTCGGGAGCAGCTATTAACCTGATGGATTTTGATTTTGCTAAACGTTGTGGGTTTCCCTTGATACCCCTACGGAAGTCTATTCCCCTACTGGGGATTGATTCTACCCCTTTGGCTGAGAATAAACCCCAGTTCTCTACTCAGGTGATAATGAGGGTTGAACCTGATCATCAGGAGAGTTGCAAATTTTTGGTGCTGTATAATCTGCATGACATTATTGTACTAGGTTTCCCTTGGTTACAGTCTCATAATCCTGTTTTGGATTGGAAATCTGTGTCTGTAACCAGTTGGGGCTGCCAATGTGTTAATGCCAACACTCCTGTTTTTTCTGCCTCTCCCCAGGCTCAGGATGTTCCTGACTTTTTGACTGATTTTTCTGATGTGTTTAGCGAAAGTAAATCTGCATCCTTGCCCCCCCCCCATAGGAACTATCACTGCGCTATTGAATTAGTGCCTGGTAGTAAATTCCCTAAAGGTCGCCTTTTTAACATGTCTGTACCTGAACATGATGCTATGCGGTCTTATATCAAGGAGTCATTGGAGAAAGGTCATATCAGACCATCCTCTTCACCCTTGGGTGCCGTTTTTTTCTTAGTGGCCAAAAAGGATGGTTCATTAAGGCCGTGTATTGATTATCGTCTCTTGAACAATATCACTGTGAAATATCAATATCCGTTACCCTTGATTTCTGACCTGTTTTCCAGGGTGAAAAGTGCTACTTGGTTTACCAAGCTTGAACTCAGGGGGGCGTATAACCTTATTCGCATTAAGCACGGGATGAATGGAAGACGGCATTTAATACCCCAGAGGGGCATTTTGAGTACCTAGTGATGCCCTTTGGGCTCACTAATGCTCCTTCCGTCTTCCAGTCCTTCATGAATGACATTTTCAGGGATTTTGTGGATAAATTTCTGATTGTTTATTTGGATGATATCTTGATTTTTTTCAATGACTGGGACTCTCATGTGAAACATGTTCGGACTGTGTTCCAGATTTTGAGAGAGAATGCTCTGTATGTGAAGGGATCAAAGTGTCTTTTTGGCGTACAGAGGATCTCATTTCTGGGATTCATTTTGTCCCCATCTGTTATTGAAATGGACCCGGTCAAGGTTCAGGCCATCTGTGATTGGGTCCAACCTACTTCATTAAAGGCTCTTCAAAGATTCTTGGGTTTTGCCAATTTTTATCGTAAATTTATTGGTAATTTCTCTGTTATTGTTAAACCATTGACTGATTTGACCAAAAAGGGTTCTGATGTGGTGAATTGACCTCCTGAGGCAGTCTCTGCGTTTCAGGAACTTAAGCAGAGATTCACTTCTGCTCCTGTTCTACGGCAGCCTGATGTTTCTCTGCCATTTCAGGTGGAGGTTGATGCCTCTGAAATTGGGGCAGGTGCCGTTTTGTCCCAAAGAGATCCAGAGACCTCTAAAAGTAACCCTTGTGCCTTTTTCTCTCGAAAATTTTCTCCAACTGAACGTAATTATGATGTGGGTAATCGGGAGTTATTGGCCATGAAGTGGGCTTTTGAAGAGTGGAGACATTGGCTGGAGGGAGCCAAACATCAGGTGGTGGTCCTCACGGACCATAAGAATCTGGTTTATCTGGAATCAGCCAAGCGACTTAATCCTAGACAGGCCAGGTGGGCCTTGTTTTTCACACGTTTTAATTTTGTGGTTTCCTTTCTTCCTGGCACTAAGAATGTTAAGGCGGATGCCCTCTCGAGGAGTTTCCTTGCGGACTCTCCTGAGTTATCTGATCCTGCTGTTATTTTGAAAGAGGGTGTAGTTCTTTCCGCCATCTCGCCCAATTTGAGACTGGCTCTGGAAGGGTGTCAGGAGGATAAACCCGAGAGCTGCCCTATTGGGAAATTGTTTGTCCCAGACCGGTGGAAAAAGAGTGTGATGTCTGAGATTCATTGTTCCGCGTTGGCCGGTCATCCCGGAATTTTTGGTACCAGAGACTTGGTTAGTCAGTCCTTTTGGTGGCCTACTTTGTCTCGTGACGTCAGGGAATTTGTGCAGTCCTGCGGGACTTGCTCTCGCTCCAAGCCTTGCTCTCGCTCTAGTGGTTTGTTGATGCCATTGCCTGTGCCCAAGAGACCATGGACCCATATCTCTATGGATTTCATTTCCGACCTCCCTGTTTCTCAGAGAATGACCGTTATCTGGGTGATTTGTGATAGGTTTTCCAAAATGATACATCTTATGCCATTACCGAAGTTGCCTTCCTCCTCCGAATTGGTGCCTTTGTTCCTTCAACACGTGGTTCGGTTACACGGCATTCCTGAGAACATTGTGTTTGCTGATCAAGATGACTGGGTCTCTTTTTTGCCTTTGGCTGAGTTTGCTCATTATAATAGTGCTAGCTCTGCCACTTTGATGTCTCCATTTTTCTGCAATTTTGGGTTTCACCCTCGATTTTCTTCAGGACAGACGGAGGCTTCTGTCTGTCCAGGTGTTGACTCTGTTGTGGAGCGTATGCAGCAGATTTGGGACCAGGTAGTGGAGAGGTTGTCCCTCTCTCAGGAGAGGGCCCAGCGGTTTGCCAACCGGCATAGGACTGATGGTCCTCACTTTGAAGTGGGGGACTTGGTCTGGTTGTCCTCAAGAAATATCCCTATGAGAGTTGCATCTCCTAAGTTTAAGCCTAGGTTCATTGGACCTTATAAGATCATGGAGATTCTTAATCCTGTTTCCTTTCGTTTACTTCTTCCAGGGACATTTAAGATCCATAACGTGTTCCACAAGTCCTTATTGAAGAGGTTTGTCGAGCCAGTTGTTCCTATGGCTGCGCCTCCTGACCCTGTTTTGGTTGAGGGCAATCTGGAGTATGTGGTTGAGAAAATATTGGATTCTCGTTTTTCTAGACGGAAATTCCAGTATTTGGTTAAGTGGAGAGGTTATGGTCAGGAGGACAATTCTTGGGTGTTTGCTTCGGACATCCATGCTAGGAGACTGATCCGTGCGTATCACAGAGCTCATCCTGACCGACCTGGTTGCCCAAATGAGGGTTCGGTGACCCCTCCTCAAGGGTGGGGTACTGTTGTGAATGTGTTAGAAATTAACTCTGAGCAGAAGCTCCCTCTGGTGGTTACAAACAGTACTGAACCATTCAATGAAGATTGTGAAGATTGGCAATCAGGAGTTACAGACTGGTCTTATATAAGGGAGGTTCCCTCCCATCAGGGTTGCCGGTGATCAATTGTTCTTGTCTCAACTTTGGTTCCTGGTTCACTTGGAAGCTTGCTGAGTCTTGCCTACATCTTCTGCTAAAAGATAAGATATTTTCTGCTTTTATTTTTGTGCTTGCTTTTTGCATTTTTTCCTGCACTTCTGTGGAGGTCAGCCAGGTCCCCTCCGGGGGCTTGTGCTCCTCTCACTTTATCTGAGCCACTGTTATTTGTTCATTTGCCTTTTCCAGTTTTTTCAGTGGCTGCGGCTTAGTTTTGTTACACCAGAGAACTAATTTAGGTGGTAGAGGTCGTGTGATCTCAGGTGTTTTTGCAATTAGTAGAGTTGGTATTTTTTTAGGGTTTTTTGGATTGCAGTAAGTGTCCTTCCTATCCTTTTCTTTCTAGGAAGATTGGGCCCCAACGTTTGCTCATACTATTTTCTGTCTGTGTCTGTATTTCCTCTTTTTCTAACCGCCATTACATGTTTGGGGGCTTCCTATGTTCTTTGGGGATCTGCTCCGGGGCAGATAGCTTTCCTCTTTCTATCTTTAGGTGTAGTTAGCCTCTCAGGCTGTGACGAGGCGTCTAGGACCAACGTAGGTACGCTCCATGGCTGCCTTTAGTTGTGGTGGTTAGTCAGGGTACTGCAATCCAGTAGATTCCAACCTCTCTGGTGTATTGCCGTTTTTGCCTGCTCTCCTCAGCTACCAAATCATAACACCTCTCCAATTGATAGTTGACTTTGTGGAACTTTCTCCCATCTCCCTACTGCATCTGTGGAGCTCAGCAACAGTGATCTTGGGGTTCTTCTTTACCTCTCTCACCGAGGTTCTTCTCCCACGATTGCTCAGTTTGGCAGGACGGCCAAGTCTAGGAAGACTTCTGGTGATCCCAGTCTTCTTCCATTTAAAGATTATGCTCTTAGGAACCTTGAGTACTGAAGAAAGTCTTTTGTAACCTTGGCCAGATGTGTGCCTTGCCACAGTTCTGTCTCTGAGCTCCTTGACCAGTTCCTTTGACCTCATGATTCTCATTTGGTCTGACATGCACTGTGAGCTGTGAGGTCTGATATAGACAGGTGTGAGCCTTTACAAATCAAGTTCTATCAGTTTAATTAAACACAGCGGGACTCAAATGAAGGAGTAGAACCATCTCAAGGAGGATCACAAGGAAATCGACAGCATGTGACTTAAATATAGGTGTCTGAGCAAAGGGTCTGAATACTTATGACCATGCTATATTTCAGTTTTTCTTTTTTCAATTTGCACAAATTTCTACATTTCTGTTTTTTTCAGTCAAGATGGGGTGCAGAGTGTACATTAATGAGAAAAAAATGAACTTTTTTGAATTTACCAAAATGGCTGCAATGAAACAAACGAGTAAAAAATTTAAAGGGGTCTGAATACTTTACGTACCCACTGTATGTACAATCATTTCCAACAGGTAGTAACAGACTTTCGGTGGTTAAATGCTGCACTCCCAGTTTTCCCCCAGTCACACAGTTGACAAAAAGTGAAGGCTAACATTGGTCACCTCTTAAAGGTAAAAAGTTGTTTTCACTAAATTAGTAAATTTAATCTAAAATATAATGTATACACAGTGGCATGTAAAAGTTTGAGCACACCTGGTCAAAATTACTGGTCTTGTGAACAGTTAAGTAAGTTGAAGAAGAAATGATCTTTTAGTTCCTTTCTGACCTCGGACGGTATAGTATGTCCGAGGTCAGATCCCCCGCTTTGATGAGGGCTCTGGCGGTGAGCCTGCATCAAAGCCGTGACATGTCAGCTGTTTTGAACAGCTGACATGTGCCCGCAATAGACGCAGGTGGAATCGTGATCCACCCGCGCCTATTAACTAGTTAAATGCCGCTGTCAAACGCTGACCCCCTTAATGTGATCGGGGGTCAGCGATACGTTGGCATAACAACCAGAGGTTTCCTTAAGACCTCTATGGTTGTTGATACTGGATTGATATGAGCGCCACCCTGTGGTCGGCGCTCATAGCAATGCTGTAATTCTGCTGCATATAGGTGATCTAATCATCAACATCTGTAAAAAAGCTGAAACTCCAAATCACAGGTCAAAACCACAATAGAAGATCTTACAATGGCACTCACAGTCCCCTGATCTGAACATCATTGAAAATCTGTGGTTAGACCTCAAAATAGCAGCTCATGCAAGATGACCCAGGAATCTCACAGAACTGGAAGAATTTTCCAAGGAAGAATGGATGAAAATCCCTCAAACAAGAATTGAAAGACTCTTGGCTGGCTTACAAAAATCATTTACAAGCTGGGATACTTTCAGAAGGGGGTGCAACTGGGTACAACCATGCAGGGCGCCCAAACTTTTGCATCAGCCCATTTTCCTTTATGCAATTTTTAAAATGTAAAAGATGAAAATTTATATATATATATATATATATATATATATATTTTTTTTTACCTAAAATACAAAGGAAATGTGTAATCCTTAACTTTAGCCCTTTTAGAGATAATGTCATAATCAATTTGCCTAATTATTCACAATAACAGTAATTTTGACAAGGTTTGCTCAAACTTTTACATGCCACTGTATGAGAAAACTTTACATTTTGTTGTCTTATAGATTATGAGGTTTCCCAGGACGATAGGTCCTCTTTAACCCCTTAGTGACAGAACCTATTTGGTACTTAATGACCAAGACAATGTAATGCTGCTGCAGTGCAGTATATTGCAACCTCCACCAGGGGATGTTGGTTAGGGAAGAGAGGTTGCACACAGCAAAACACCACTGAGCAGCTGCACAAGTGCCACCAGGAGGCGAAAGAGAGGTCAGATGAGCCTAGTCAGAACCAGTCAGGACAAGAAGTACCAGAGGTCACAGCAATACACGTGGTCAAATACAAGCCAGAAGTTAGAGCCAGACAGGAGCAGATATAACCGAGACGAGAGACAGTAAAACAGGTCAGAAGACAAGCCGGGTAACATACCAAGAGGTCCAAGCACAGGGAGCGAACACTAAGACAAGAGGGGTGGCAGGAAAGGGAAGTCACAGGAACAGAGTAAATGGGCAGAGGACAAAACACGGTATCTAGGGGTCAGCTGCTCTAGCCTAGGAGCCTGAACTATCACTGACATTGGTCTGCAGGCCACAGCGGACTGAAATAGCCACACAGAACCCAAAATGAGGCAGAGAAGGTTAACACCCGCATGACCAGTCTGGGGAGAGAAAAACATGAAACAAACCCCAGCCTGGATCATGACAAACAATTTTTACAATTCTGACCACTGTCAATTTATGAAGTTATAGCTCTGGAACGCTTCAATGTATATCACTGATTCTGAGATTGTTTTTGTGACATATTGCACTTCATGTTAGTGGTAAAATTTCTTCGCTATAACTTGTGTTTATTTATGAAAAAAAACGAAATTTGGCAAAAATTTTGAAAAGCAATTTTCAAACTTTTAATTTTGTACCCTTAAATCAGAGAGTGGTGTCATACAAAATAGTTAATAAATAACATTTGCCACATGTCAACTTTACACCAACACAATTTTGGAAACATAATTTTTTTTGTTAGAACGTTATAAGGGTTAAAAGTTGACCAGCTATTTCTCATTTTTCCCAAAAAATGTACAAACCATTTTTTTAGGGACCACCTCACATTTGAAGTGAGTTTGGGCGGTCAATATGACAGAAAATACCCAAAAGTGACACCATTCTAAAAATTGCACCCCTAAAGGTGTCCAAAACCACATTCCAGAAGTTTATTAACCCTTCAGGTGCTACACGAGAACTAAAGCAATGTGAAAGGAAAAATGAACATTTTACTTTTTTCACTAAAAACTTTGCTTTATACCCAAACTTTATTTTCACAAGGGTATCAGGAGAAAATGGACCACAAAATTTGTTCCCCGTATATTGGGGAAAGCCACTGTTTTGGCGCATGGCAGGGCTCAGAAAGGAGGAAGCACCGTTTGACTTTTTGAACCCAAAATTGGCTGGAATCAATAAATGGGCGCCATATCGCATTTTGAGAACCCCAGATGTACCTAAACAGTGGAAACCCCCAATTCTAACTCCAACCCTAGCCCAACCCTATCCCTAGCTCTAAACCCAACTTTAACCCTAGCTCTGGCCCCCCAAACCTAACCCTAGCCCCAACCCTAATCTTAGCTCTAACCCCAACTTTAGCCCCAACCCTAACCCTAGCTCTATACCAAACCCTAACCCTAATAGAAAAATGGAGATAAATATTTTTTTTTATGTTACTATTTTTACCTAACTGGGGGGGGTGACAAAAGGGGGGGTTGATTTACAATAGTTTTTTTTTATTTTGATCACTGTGATAGGCTCTATTACTGTGATCAATTTGAACCAATAGGAGAAATCTACTATTGTTGCTGAGTGCTGGCAGGCAGATCTTGGCAGGGGCACTGTGCATGCGCCTGCCATTTTCTTCCCGGAAAAAGACGTCGAGGGCCAGGGGACAGAGTCGGAGGGACCGGGGACACTTCAGGTACCGGGGGGCTCTGGGGACCCCAATTCTCTCTCCTCTCATGTGCTAGATCATTTCAGAGGAGAGAGAAATAAATGGGAAATCTGACTTTTTTTTTGCGGTCGCTGTTATTCGGTGAATAACGCCGATCGCAACACTGGGGATGGTAAAAACTGAAAATCACGTTCTCCGGGGTCTCAGCTACCCCAGGTAGCTGAAACACCGGAGATTTTTTTGGGGGCGCTATGTCTTTATTTCTCAGCGCTGTTAAAAAGCGAAGCTGAGGAATAAGTACCCTTAATTGTCGCCATTAAAAGGCGTATCGGCGGTCGTTAAGGGGTTGACCTAGGGGAACCTGTCACCAGAAAAACACTATTAACTTGCAGATATGGGGTAAATCTGCAGGGTAATAGGGATATGAACCTGCCCGATGCCCGCACTTAGCCGAAAGCTGTAGAGAGAAAATAAACGTTATTTCCCATGTAACGTTCCAGTTCCAGTCACGGAGACGATGCCGCTTTAAGTATATAGTGCGGCGGCTGTCATTGTGCCCCCGACCCTGACTGACAGCAGGCTCCCAATACAGGTCAGTGTCAGTCAGGATCAGGGTTGCGGTTACAGCAGCTGCTCTGTATACGTCGGCGCCGCCCACGTGACTGAAACTGGAACACTGCGAGAGGAGTAAAGTTCATGCAAAGTACTATGAAAAAATGTAAAACGTCTTTCAATTAAAATGTTGCTTTTGCTTTAAATTTTTCATTTCCACAAGCTGTAATGAGAGAAGATGCACTGAAAGCAATTAGTACTGAATGTGGCAATACCCTTTATACGATACACTTTATTGATCCCGAGGGAAATTATGTGATCAGAATCTACTATGAACATACGGAATAGCTCAGAAATTAAATATAATTTCACTTTTAAAGCACAATTTTGTCTGAAAATTATTATGGATGCCATGTTGCATTTTCAGAGCCCCAAACATGCCGAAACAACAGAAAACAAAAAAAGTTATTCCATTTTAGAAACTAAACGCCTCAAGAAATTCATCAAGGTGTGTTGTGAGACTTTTGGACCCACAGGTGGTTCAGAAAGATTTATTTCCCAAAAAATGTTTTAGCCCCATTTTTTTTACATTTTCACAAGGGTAGTAGGAGAAATTGCACCATATAATTTGTCGTGCAATATCTCCTGAGTACGCCAATATCCAACATGTGGATGAAAACTACTGTTTGGGCGCACAGCAGAGCTTGGAATGGAAGGAATGCTATTTCACTTTTTTAATGTAAAATTTGCTGGAATGATTAGCATTCGCCATGTCGTGTTTGCAGAGCCCCTGAAGCGTCTATACAGTGAAAAACCCCTGCAAGTGACACCATTTTGGAAACTAGAGCCCTCAACCTATCACGATGTGTGGTGAGCACTTTTAACCCGCCAGGTGCTTCACAAAAGTTTATAACGTTGAGCAGTGAGAATAAAGAAATCACATTTTTCCACAATAATGTTGTTTTAGCCAATTTTTTTTTCCATTTTCAGAAGGAAAAAAGAAAAATGGACCCCAAAATTTGTTGTGAAATTTCTCCTGAGTATGCTGATATCCCATACGTGGTCTAAAACTACTTTTAGGTACAGTGCAAAGCTCAGAAGGGAAGAAGCGCCATATTGGAGTTTAGATTTTGCTGGACTAGTTTGAGGGTGCCATTTCACATTGGCAGAGTCCCTGAGGTGCCAGAACAGCAGTGATCATATTGACCTCACAGAATTTTATATCATTGGGCAGTGAGGAAAAAAATAATTACATTTTTACCAGAAAAATTTTGTTTTAGCCCCAGATTTTACATTTTCACATTAAGAAATGGGTAAAAATGGCACCAAAAATGGAAATACCAGATTTACATTCAGTTTTTATGTTTGGCTGCTGTCACATACTAAAAGACGCTTTTTTTAAAAAAACAAAAACTAGTTTTTGCATCCCGCTCTTTTGCAAGCTCTAATTTTTCCATATTTCGGCTAACAGAGTCATGTGAGGGCTTGTTTTTTGCGAGACAAGTTGATACTTTTATTGGTACCATTTTTGGCCAAATGACATTTTTTGATCGTTTTCTATTCCAATTTTGGGAGGTAGAATAAACAAAAACCAGCAATTCAGAAATTGTGTTTTTTTGGGGGAGTTATGTCGTTCCATGAGTGGTAAAATTAATTAGGCAACTTTATTCTTGGGGTCAGTACGATTAAAGCGATACCACATTCATATAATTTTTTATGTTTTGGCACTTTTTACACAGGAAAAACTTTTATAGAAAAAATAATTATTTTTGCATCGCTTTATTCTGAGAGCTATAAATTTTTTATTTTTCCTCTGATAGAGCTGTGTCATGGCTTGTTTTTTGCGGGACAAGATGACGTTTTCAGAGATACAATATTTATTTACACCCTTCATCTGTGGTTGCTGGTTTGGCAGTATGGAGGTCAGATCTGAAAAGTCCATATCCGGACCTGGTCGGCCTTTACCTGCGCTTGCCCTACTGGCACCATGGGAGTGATTCAGAAACGCTTCAGGTACTTTTGCATTTTAGAGAATGCCTTGTCGTGGCGGGGTGGCTCAAAGAATTGATCAATTGTTTGCTAAATGTCTTATTTTAAAGTACAGTTAGAAATCAATATGTGCATATGCACTTTATGAAGTGCGTTCTGACCATAGGCAGCGCTCGCTTCTCCCCTTTATTTATTTACATTTCTCTTTTTAATCGCGTTTTATTCCGGGGGTTTTTTCGGAGGTATGATGATAAAGCATCGTTTTTTGCCTTTTTTTTTTTGACGGTGTTCACTGAAGGGGTTAACTAATGGGACAGTTTTATAGGTCAGGTCATTCCAGACACGGGGTACCAAATATGTGTGCGTTTTTTATTTTTAGGGGCATTTTTTCATAAAAATATTTATTTATGGGTTCAATATATTTTTATTAATATTGTGTGGTTTTTTATATACTGTATTTATATATTTTTTTTAAATGTTTGCAGCTTTTTTACTTTATCGCACTATGGGACTTTCCCTTTTTGCCGTCTGACTCTTATCACTTATAAAGTATAGCAATGCAGGAGCATAGCAATGCTTTGTGAACTGTCAGCGCTGAACTGACAAACTTGTTACACCATGATCTGAGATTTTGTATTAGTCTTTGCCTGATGAAGAGACCTGAGTAGTCTGGAAAGCTTGCAATTTGTTACCATCTTTTCAGTTAGCCATTAAAAGGTATCAACCACTGAGGACTCTCAAATTTTAATATTTTGCAATTTGTAAATCAATTTTTGCTAAACATGACAAGACCTTATATGTGGTTGAAAGCTACTGTTTGGGTACACGGCAGGGCTACACTATATGGCGTTTGAAAACTCCATAGACTCCTCAAGAAATTCATCAATCATGTGGTGAGTATTTTTAACTTACCGGTGCTTTGCAGAATTTCATATTATTGGATCGAAGAAGCAAAGAAATTGTTTTTCCAAGAAAATGTGTTGGCCCCAAATTTTTCATTTTCACAAGGAGTAATAGAAGAAAATAGACCTCACACCTCACATGTGGTCGGAAACTACTGTTTGTGCACACGGCGGGCTTTAATAGGGAAGAATCCCTATTTTGTTTCTGGTGCATAAATTTGGCAGAAGTTTGTGAGCACCGCTTGAAGATCCCCTGAAGAGCTGCGACACCAGAAAAAAAAAAACAAATTACCCCATTTTAGAAATTACACTCTTCATGGAATTCATATTGAGGTGTAGTGAACATTTGTTACAATAAGTAGACTTCACTCAAAATGTTCCATCTTTACAATGGGTAATATGTAAAAAGAACCAGTAATTTATTATTCTATTTCCCCAAGTACGGAAATATTCTACATATGGTCAAACTGAAGGAGCGCCATGTAGCTCTGGGGTGCAGTGTTTACTGGAGTATTTGTGGACACTCGTTACAGAAACCCAAACAGCTGAACTCCCTAAAAATGTGCCCCGTTTTGCAAATTCACTCAGGGAATTCATCCAGAGGTATTGTGACTATTTTGACCCCACTGGTGTTTTCCAGAAATTAGCGTGCAGCGGATGTTGCAGACTGAAAATTTCAAATAAACCATTTTAGTCCCAAATACACAGTTCTCAGCTTGTGCTTCTGAAGACATGAAGCCTATAAAGCACACACACAGTGTTCACTACTGAACATTGAAGGGCATGCAATGAAAGATTACGTCCTGACACCAGTGCCAGAGTCAGGATGTACTTTGTGGGCGGAGTTTGTACGGCCCCGAAAGGATGGTATAAATATCCAAATAACCCTTGGCAGAAAAAAAGATTCCCCACCCCTGCTATGAACTGATAAAAGGGTTGTCCAGGACTCAACAATTGATGCCCTATCTCAATATGAGTGCTTGCTGGTTGGAGGACTGCAAGTGCCATACACTCTAAGTGAGGGCTGCTGAACGGAGCTAGGGCTACCTTTAACCCCTTAATGACCAATGACGGATCTATCCGTCATTGGACGCCTCTCCCTGTTTGGTGCGGGCTCCGGTGATTTCCCAGCATATGTCAGTTGTTTTAAATAGCTGACATGTGCCGCTAACAGCTGAGGGAGGAAACGCGATCCTCCTGTGGCTGTTAACCCGTTTAATGCCACTGTCAATTATTGACAGCAGCATTTAACATGCATTTCCGGCCATCGCGCGGGAAATCCGCACCTCAGTGACCACCTCACGTGATCGCGGATTACCGATGGGTTGGCATGACAACTAGAGGTGTCCTGGAGACCTCTATGGTTGTTACTGCCAGATTGTGATGAGCGCCACCCGCCACTCTGGTAATAAAATGTCAAAGTATAAAAAGAAACAATTATGGATAAATAAGACACTACAAAGTTTAATAAGACTAAAACAAAGGGCATTCAAAATCTTGAAGATCGAGAATACAGAAATAGCATTTCAGGAGTATAAAGATCTAAGTAAGAAATGTAAAAAAGAAATCAAGCTAGCAAAGATTTCTACAAAGAAACAAATCACCAACGACATTAAAATAAATCCCCCAAAATTTTATAAATAGATTAATGCCAAAAAGAAAAAAAAAGATGGCCTAGGCCCCTTAAAAGATGATGATAACAAGATATTTATAGAGGACAAAGAAATGAGATATTAAACAGGCACTTTTCATCCATGTTCACTAATGAACTCTCTGTTTCAGTGATCATTCAACAAAGCAAAAATCAAAGTTCACCACCTGATATAATTAGTCTAACACAAGAAGAAGCATTCCTGCCTCTCAGCAAATTAAACATTGACAAATTCCCCCGGCCAAGATGTAAAATTGAGGTATTATGTCAAAAAATAAATAAATAATCTGTTAATTTTAATTAATTAAAACCCGAGGAAAAAGGGGAATACAATAGACAACCTCCGAACCAAGGGATGGCAGACCATCCGGTGAAGAAAAGAAAAAAGAATATGGTGGGTACAGACCAAAAGGCAAGGAAAGGCTAACCCAGAGTTGTGATAAAAATACCTAAGAAAATGTATATAAAATAATGTAACACCACGAATGATAGTGAAACAAAAAGGCCTTTATTTAATACATAATGCGACATAAAACACTAAAAAAACCACAATAGTTAATAATAACAATGTGTTAAATACAGTAAATAGAGGCTGGAATATAATCAAAATAATCTCACAGTATTATACATATATAAATGTAATTTAAATCAATGTATAGTATAATAAATAAATATATAGTACAATAAATATAGCGACCAATTAATAATAACAGGTATATAATTATAGCAGCTAGAAACTGGCTTTTATCAACAACAACTGGTGTGTATCAAGACCATGAACAAATTGTGTAAAAATTATATCAAAAATATATATATAAAAAATTATTAAAAATATATATATAAAAAAATATATAAAATATATATATTTATATATAACTATAATAGTGCATAAAATATATAATATATATGCGATAACCGCAAGTGCAAATATGCTCAGTGATATACTGCTAATAGATAGCTATAAAGTGCAAAAAAAGTATGAATGAATGAATAAATAAATTAAGTACAACACACACCAAGAATGTAAGCGATACAAATGGTATAATAGGCGCTTTAGATATCAGCCAGTGAAAAAAAGAGAGATTCTAAAAGACAATTAATCTCAGCTGTATAGCAAAACAGCCGCTATAGGCAATAAAACAGTCGGCTACCAACCGAAACTGAATAAAAAGCCACAGTAATAATCGCTATATACCTGTAAGTCGCCGTGAGCAATGAGAGCCAGCCTATATCCACGCGCCCCGACGCGCGTTTCGGATACCTCTATCCTTCGTCAGGGGAAGGATAGAGGTATCCGAAACGCGCGTCGGGGCGTGTGGATATAGGCTGGCTCTCATTGCTCACGGCGACTTACAGGTATATAGCGATTATTACTGTGGCTTTTTATTCAGTTTCGGTTGGTAGCCGACTGTTTTATTGCCTATAGCGGCTGTTTTGCTATACAGCTGAGATTAATTGTCTTTTAGAATCTCTCTTTTTTTCACTGGCTGATATCTAAAGCGCCTATTATACCATTTGTATCGCTTACATTCTTGGTGTGTGTTGTACTTAATTTATTTATTCATTCATTCATACTTTTTTTGCACTTTATAGCTATCTATTAGCAGTATATCACTGAGCATATTTGCACTTGCGGTTATCGCATATATATTATATATTTTATGCACTATTATAGTTATATATAAATATATATATTTTATATATTTTTTTATATATATATTTTTAATAATTTTTTATATATATATTTTTGATATAATTTTTACACAATTTGTTCATGGTCTTGATACACACCAGTTGTTGTTGATAAAAGCCAGTTTCTAGCTGCTATAATTATATACCTGTTATTATTAATTGGTCGCTATATTTATTGTACTATATATTTATTTATTATACTATACATTGATTTAAATTACATTTATATATGTATAATACTGTGAGATTATTTTGATTATATTCCAGCCTCTATTTACTGTATTTAACACATTGTTATTATTAACTATTGTGGTTTTTTTAGTGTTTTATGTCGCATTATGTATTAAATAAAGGCCTTTTTGTTTCACTATCATTTGTGGTGTTACATTATTTTATATACATTTTCTTAGGTATTTTTATCACAACTCTGGGTTAGCCTTTCCTTGCCTTTTGGTCTGTACCCACCAAATTCTTTTTTCTTTTCCCGGCCAAGATGGCATTCAACCTCGGATACTGAGGGAGTTGAGCTCAGTAATTGACAGACCACTGTATCTCATATTCTTGTACTCTCTTGTAACACGGGTGGTGCCACAGGATTGGAGGATGATGTGATACCGATATTTAAGAAAGGCAAGAAGGTGGATCATCTGGTAAGCCTTACATCAGTAGTGTGCTAAATTTTATGAGGGCATTATAAGAGATGACCTGCAGAGAATAAAATAAAAATAACTGACAACCAGCATGGATTCATAAAAGATAGGTCGAGTCTAACCAACATGCTGGGTTTCTGTGAGGAGGTAAGTGCAAATCTGGATGTTGGTAATGCAGCTGATGTAATTTATCTGGACTTGCAAAGGCATTTTACACTGTTCCACATAACAGCCTTAGGCCGGCGTCACACTAGTGAGTTTGATGCGAGTTAGTCGCACGACTTTCTCGCATCAACACCCGGCACGGCCGCCCGCTTTCGGACCAGAGTGCGCGGCTGCATGTATTTCTAAGCCGCCGCGCACTCTGGCCCGAGAGCCGGCGGTGGTGCCGGGTGTTGATGCAAGTAAGTCGTGCGACTAACTCGCATCAAACTCGCTAGTATGACACTGGCCTTATACTGAAATTAAAGAAGCAAGGACTGGGGGAAACTACATGCAGATGGGTAAGGAATTGGCTAAATCACAGGAAACAAAGAGTTGTCATAAATGGTACGTTCTCTAAATGGGATATAGTCAGCAGTGGGGACCACAGGGATCTGTGCTAGGACTGATTCTTTTTAACCTATTTATGAATAACCTTTTGGCTGGGATTGATAGTAAAGTGTCAGTCTTTCGTGATGACACCAAACTATGTAGGATATTTAAATCTGATCTGGACAGTGCAATTTTGCAAAATGATCTGGATAAGATGACTGAATGGGCTAACACTTGGCAAATGAGCTTTATTGTAGATAAATGTAAAGTAATGCACTTAGGACAGAGTAATCCTTATTGCCGCATATACATTAAATGGGAGTATACTCGGGACTACAGAACTGGAAAAGGACTTGGGTATTCTAGTTACAAGTAAGCTGAGCAGCAGTACTCAATGTCAAGCAGCAGCCACAAAAGCCAACAAGATTTTTGGTGTATAAAAAGAGAGATAAAATCCCATGATCCCAACGTATTGTTAACACTTTATAAATCACTTGTGAGGCCACATCTAGAATACAGGATCCAGTTTTGGGCTCCAAATTTTAAAAAGAATATTCAGAAGTTAGAGTCAGTTCAAAGGCGGGCAACTAGATTATTACAAGGGATGGAAGGCCACTCATATGATGAGAAGTTGGAAAAGTCGGGCTTGTTTAGCTTACAAAAAAGGCGCCTCAGAGCTGATCTCATTTACATGTATAAATATATGTGTGGTCAGTAACAGAGGACTGGCACATGACTTGTTCCTTCCAGAGACCATACTAAGAACCAAGGGGCAATCATTACAGGTGGAAGAAAGGTGACTCCGGCAGCTAAATAGGAAAGGGTTCTTTACAGTTAGTGCAGTCAGACTGTGGGATGCCCGACCACAAGAGGTAGTAGTGACCGACTTTATGACAACTTTTAAAAAAGCGCTGGACAATTTTCTGAATACACATAACATTACGGGTTATAGTTAAATTAGTGACAAAATGTACAATTGTGCGTTTAGACCAGAAAACTGGCACAATGTGTAGTGATGTTCAAAATGTTCCTAATTTTGGCATTTTCAAGCAGATTTTGCAAAAATGGAAGAGCTGGGGTGGGGATAACGTGAGTGCACATCCACCCATCAAACTCTTGGAAAATTATGGAGTTTCTTGTGCCAAAAATATTATTCCAGTCTCCAAATAGAAATAACATCATACCAAATGTTAAGCACAAGGTTCTTAAAAGGACCTGCCAGCTGCTATGTGCCCGATCCACGGGCTGACATCATGATTCTCCAGCTCAGTTCAATTATGGTGATACCAAATTTGTAAAGTTTTTTTTTTCATTTGAGTGGTGAAAAAAATGTGGAAATTTGTAAAAATAAAATATTTTGTCTTGCCGGTTTTATTTTTCCTTCAATTGAGCTGTGTGAGGGTATGCTGAACTGATGTTTTTACTGGGACCATTTTGGGGTACATACAATATTTTGCCAGCTTTTATTTGCATTTTTGTGGGGAAGTCTGGTGACTGAACAATGATAATTCTCAGGTTTCGACTAAGACTCTGGTTCAAGTATACATTAAAGGGAAGATGCCATAAAAAAAAAAATCTGTCAACAAAAGAAAAATTGTAAAGTGTTAATGTTTCTGAGTCGCCCGTTGCAGGACCGTGGGGTACTCGGCACCGAGCCCGTTCACTTCAATGGGGGATGTCACGGGTAGCACAGCTCGGTCCGTGGCCCTGGGGCTCACCTCAATAAAAGGGGAATAAACTATTTACAGTTTGTTCGTGACGCCACCTGTGGTACCTGGTCAGGGTGACCAGCGCTGCAAGATAGATCCGCTGAGGGGTTGTTACTGGGCAGGAAGGTGTTAAGTCTTCCACAGGCAAGACTGGGTCCCTCAGGGTAGATGGCGGTATAGGGGTGCAGGATGGAGAAGGGAAGTTCAGCCGCAGGAGTAATAAGGCAAACACACACACGAAAGTCTCTTTCTGTACCTTTACTGATGGTAGTTGCAGGCACGTCCCGGGATGCTGGCAGGGTGGAGGATGCACGTCCAGTATTCCCACTGAGTAGGTGTAGGGCCTCCTTACTCCTGTTGTGTGAGTTTCTGACCTGTATGAAACGAAGTCTAACTCTGTCTTCACGTATACGCCCGGCTGACTTTGTAGTGAGGCCTTCTCTAGGATAGAACAGTGTCTCTGTATGCAGGGCCTTGCTAGACTCCGTCTTCCTGACCTTGGTTACGTATCAGCACTCCTGGGCCCCTGCGACTTGAAGTCCCACAGGGTCTCCGGTATCTCCTACTAGTCGTGTAGATGCTAGCAAGCTCGGACCCGGTGTCCGGTTGTGCAGAGTAGAGGTAAGCGATCAATGCTGTTTCAACCTCTGTCACTCACTTTTCCCTTCCACTCGCCTTTCGTCCTACTCCGACCCTTAACATAAGCACACTAGCAGTAGATAGCTGATTCTTCCTTCTCTTCACCGCTCTCAAAGCGTCAGCACGCTTGCTCACTAAACTACACTCAGTTGACTCAGTTCTGACCAGGCTGAAGTGGCTATCTTCCTCCACTATTACTGGCCTCCACACAATAAACTAAGCTCAAAATCTGTAGTTTTCAGGTTCTTTCAGTCACTGCTGTTCCCTTTCCTTCTTTCTTTCTAACGCTCAGTCTGAAGCAGCTATCAGGACCTTCCGTCTAACTGATCTGTGCACACTTCAAGAGCTAACTTTCCACCTTCCCAGGGAACTAACAGCTTCACAACTTCTTTCTGAGGTGACTAGACTGTCTGAGGTAATTTGATCTCATCTCCTCAGCCCTCTCAGCTCATCAGGCTAATCTCATCTGCTGTGGCTCCACCATCCTTATATATATACATACTCTACAAGGGCTCCCTCTGGTGGCTTTTCGGGATTGGTGAACCTGTGAATGAATATCAGGTGCATGTGGGTTTACCTTCGGTGCATCCTCCTGGGTAAACGTGGCTCCAAGCGCAGCTGGGCTACACATTTCAATTATCATTTGTTTTTAATTAAGTAAAATATGAAAAATTTTTTAAAAGTTTAATATTTCCACTTTCAAACACTAGGGGGAGCAGCTGCTGAAATTTTCCATGGAAAGCTAGTGTACAACTAGCTCCCATTACGACTGCAGTAAATGTGGGCGGGGTCTGATCCCATGTGTGTGATGTCACTGCTCCCGTCCCCTTCTGGGTGTTTGTAAAAAGATAAGAAAAGATGAAGTTTAGGCTCACAGTGCAGAGCCATTTTGTTGGTGACTGCCAATGATACTGACAAGTAGACAGTGTCAACGAGAACGGCTTGCAGCACCAATTCTGTTAGTTGATGCTGCTCACTGCATCATAAGCTAGGGTTAAAGACGAGGAGTGTATCACGTGCTGCGATTAGATTCGCTTAGAGTAACACACGCTGGGATTAGATACAGGGCTAAGTGTAGTTTATCACATGATGGGATTAGATACGCAGTATCTAATGTATGTAATGTGTGAACCCGCTCTGTCCACTAGATTACTACTCCCATAGAAGTAGACAAAGCGTAAATAAATATCAAGGACCATATAGAAGTACAAAGTGTTCAGTGCTAGAGACATGGCCGATGTAAGGAAGGCTGGACCTGACCACCACTGAGCAAGACACAGAAGTGGAAACGTCAAGACTTGGCCAAGAAATATCTGAAGATAGTTTTTTCAAAGGTTTTATGGACTGATAAGAGCAGCGTCGGACTGGAGCACCTTGGGCCCACCAGAGAAAATTATTCTTGGGGCCCACTATGTAGCTACATACAAATAAATACAAGACCGCCAATTGTGCGGTAAAACGCGCTATATCAGGGTATAATATAAGGTAGTACATGTCTTAATCATGTAGTAGGGGTTGCGGTAGGATCATAGAGGGGTAGCCCCTCATAGAATATAATGTAGCCACACTCACAGAATATAATGTAGCCCCCTCATAAAATATAATGCAACCCTCTCTCATAGAATAAAATGCAGCACCCCACAAAATATAATGCAACCCCTCATAAGGTATATCGCAGTCCCCACCATAGAATATAATGTATCACCCTCATAGGGTATAATGCAGCTCCCCCATAGAGTATACTGTAGCCCCCTCATAAGGCATAATGCTGCCCCCCATAGAGTATACTGTAGCCCCCTCATAGGGCATAATGCTGCCCCCCTCATATAGTAGGATATTGCCCCCAGAATATAATCTAGTCCCCTGACGGAATAATGCAGGCCCCCCATAGAGTATACTGTAGCCCCACCATATAGTAATATGTAGCCCCCAGAATATAATGTAGTCCCGAGAGAATAATGCAGCCCCACCACAGAATATAATGCAGCTCCCCATAGAGTATACTGTAGCCCCCTCATATAGTATGATATAGCCCCCAGAATATAATGTAGTCCCCTGAGAATGCAGTTCCCCCACAGAATATAATGTAGCCCCCTCAAAGTATAATGCAGACCCTCTCCACCCCCATCATTGTCCTCATCACCACCTCTATCATTGCCTTCTCCCCACCACCCTTATCATTTTCCCCCACCACCCCATCACTGCCCATTCCACCACCTCAATCATTGCCTCCTCCTCCACCACCATCATTGTCCATTTCATCACCTCCATCATTGCCTCACCCCACCACCATCATTGCCCATTTCATCACCTCCATCATTGCCTCCCCACCACCATCTTTGCCATCACCTCCATCATTGCCTATCTCCTCCATCATTGCCTCCCCAACCATCATTGCCTATCACCTCCATCATTGTCTTTCCCCACCATCATTACCTCCCCCACCATTATTGCCCATCACCTTCATCATTGCCCCCCACCGCCATCATTACCCATCACCTCCATCCCTGCCTCCCACCGCCATCATTGCCCATCACCTCCATCATTGCCTCCCCCACCGTCATTGCCCATCACCTTCATCATTGCCTCCCCCCACCGCCATCATTGCCCATCACTTCCATCCCTGCCTCCTCCCACCACCATCATTGCCCATCACCTCCATCGCTGCCTCCCCCCACCGCCATCATTGCCCATCACCTCCATCATTGCCTCCCCCACCATCATTGCCCATCACCTTCATCGTTGCCTCCCCACCATCATTGCCCATTACCTCCATCCCTGCCTCCTCCCACCGCCATCATTGCCCATCACCTCCATCATTTCCTTCCCCCACGTCATTGCCCATCACCTTCATCATTGCCTCCCCCCACCATCATCATTGCCCATCACCTCCATCCCTGCCTCCTCCCACCACCATCATTGCCCATCACCTCCATCCCTGCTCCTCCCACCGCCATCATTGCCCATCACCTCCATCGTTGCCTCCCCCACATCTTTGCCCATCACCTCCATCGTTGCCTCCCCTATCATTACCCATCACCTTCACCATTGCCTCCCCCCACCATCATTGCCTATCACCTTCATCATTGCCTCCCCACAATCATTGCCCATCACCTCCATTACTGCCTCCCTCCACCAACCCTCTCTCACACACACACACACACACAAAGCATCACATCACATACACACACAAGGCACAGAGACACACACAGCACAGCTCACCTCCCCACAGCAGCAGCACATCACGGGAGCCTGTTCCTCACCTGCTGCTTTCTGTCTGAGACCCAGTGTTGGATGATGACGTCATCCAGCTGGGCTCTCTCAGACAGGAAGAGCTGTGCAGGAAGCCGGGATGTGCTGCGCTGTGAGTATTTTTGTGTGCCTGCGTGTGTGTATGTGTGTGGTGCGTGGGACTTTACATGCGGGCGGTATTAGCTGCAGCCTGCGGCTAACACTGCACTCTATTAAAGAGAAATGGTATTCATGCCTCTCTACGCCCATAGGGGCGTGGGGAAGCGTGAATATTCATTTAGCTTTAGCAGCGGGGACAGGATTCTGTCTCCAGCTGCTGCTACGCAGACACAGGCGGGCCCCCTTGACTCAGGGCCCCATAGCAACTTGCTGGGGGCCCCTGGAGCAGTGGGGGCCCTTGGAGCAGTGGGGGCCCTAGGCAGCTGCTGGCCAGTATGCCAGCAGGTGTCAGTGCCTGGGCCCACCGGAGAATCCTCCGGTTCTCCACTGGGCCAGTCCGAGCCTGGATAAGAGTGACTCTTGATGGACCAGATGAATGGGCTTGTGGCTGCATCAGTAACTAGCACAGACCTTCACACTGATTCAGATGCCAGTATGGTGGAGATGGGGTTCTGCGACGGGATGGTATTATTAAAGATGAGCTAATTTGACCTTTTTAAGTTGAATTGCTGACTAATATGACTTGTCAGCCTGTCAGCAAAACTTGGCTAATACCAGGGAGTAATAGAGAATAGAAATGCATAATATTATCATTATTTATTATTATAGTGCCATTTATTCCATGGAGCTTTACATGTGAGACAGACATATAAGTGCTTCTCACTAAATTAGAATATCATCCAAAAGTTAATTTATTTCAGTTCTACAATACAAAAAGTGAAACTCATATATTATATAGTCATTACAAACAGAGTGATCTATTTCAAGTGTTTATTTCTGTTAATGTTGATGATTATGGCTTACAGCCAAAGAAAAAACAAAAGTAATTATCTCAGAAAATTGGAATAATTAACAAAACACACCTGCAAATGCTTCCTAAGCATTTACAAAGGTCCCTTAGCCTGTTTCAGTAGGCTCCACAATCATGGGGAAGACTGATGACTTGACAGATGTCCAGAAGGCAGTCATTGATGCACCCCACAAGGAGGGTAAGCCACAAAATGTCATTGCTCAAGAAGCTGGCTGCTCACTGAGTTGAGTGGAAGGAAAAAGTGTGGTAGAAAAAGGTGCACAAGCAACCAGGATAATCACAGCCTTGAAAGAATTGTTAAAAGGCCATTCAAAAAATTGGGGGAGATTCACAAGGAGTGGACTGCTGTTAGCACTTTTTTGGAGTGTTATATATCACAGAAATAAACTTTTTTTTACACCCAATTCATTATTCTATTTGCATATTTTTTCAAGTCTACTCTAGGTGGCTGTTTTATTGTTTTTTTTTCCACTTTGTCAGTGGAGTCTAGTGATTCCAAAAGTTTTAGCCTAATTCATCAATTGCTATTTTTTTTTAAAAAAGTCGCAAAATTTGGGGCAACTTCACTCCAGTTCCCCCTTGGTGTACTTTTGAGTATGCAAAAATTTGTCACAATTTTTGTGGCTTTTTGGTGCAAACATGCATCTTTTGGTGCCAAAAGTCACAAAAGCAGTTCAAGGCCGGAAGAAAGCCCTTTTTTTTTCTTTGTGCAAAATTGATGAATAGTGTGCTCCATTTGGATGCATTTTTTGCCAAAAGTTGTAACTAAAAGTAGCTGTTTTGTTTAAAAACTAGTGCTCCATCAGGTTATGTTTCATATTTCATCTCAGTCCTACTTATTTCAAAAGAGCTGAACTGAAGTTTCACATAAAAGCCCTCGATTTGAGAGTGTTTCATTGTTTCGGGAACAATTGGACCCCACCGATTTAACATTTGGAAAATAATTTGTGTATAAAGCGGGTTGTCTAGCAATTACAAGCATAAAAGTCTCTCAGAATGCAGTGAAAAAAGTAATATTCAGTTTACAGATATACCACTATTCACATTCCATTTATGCTTCCCAGGTCCCCCTGCTGGTCTTTGTAGTTTTTCTCAGTTTCAAAGGTCAAATAGTCTTTCAAACATTGCAGTAAGTTGAGACTTTTCAGCAGTGGCAAGGGATAGGGTTTAGTATTACTCATTGTATTAATTTACAGTACTCAGAGAGTTCTTTTTATTTTTACATGACTGGACTGCCCACTTAACAGCAAATATATATTTCAATTTTAGATGACGCAGTGGGTGTCTTATAGAGGACCTGTCACCAAATTTTTTATGCCACCAATTTTTTTATGCTGAACTGGACACATAATGTAATACTGGCTGCAGAGCAGAATTTTTTTTTATGTCACCTATGCACGGCACAGACATTAGCAATCAAATACTTGGAACCTAATATGTTAACTTTAGTTAATCCCAACTGAGTAAAATTTATAAGTTTTAATGGGGGGAGTGTACTTCTTCCCCTTGTATAACACTGACCAATCATAAGCAGACAGCAACATAGAAGTGCAGGAGGACCTGTGATGATGTCACCAGGGTAACATGACCAGGGTACGTGGATTCTGCCAGCCAAAATGTGCAACATGAATAAGCAGTGAAGATATATTAACACAGCACAGAAGTGTGGCACTAATAAATAGAATAAATGTAGGGTCAGCGAACCTTATTCCAGTGATGTATCACTTACTGGACTGCTTGTTGCAGTTTTGATAGAATTCATGTTTTCTCTGACTGACAGCTTCATGTGTACAGTGTAGATTGTCAGAAAATTGCCAAAAAGTGGTGGTGGCTGGGTTACACAGATTAGCTGCTCTGGTTTGCACTCCACTCCTAGTCCAGCAGTGATTATCACCTGCTGATCAAGCATCCATTGTGCTTAACTACAGCAAGCTGCTGAGCAAGTGACACATCCGGGATAGCCGACTGTCCAGAAATTCCAGGACAGTTTGTAAAAATAAGGCACTTTTTTGCCCTGTCCATAAAAAAAATGTAAAGTGTCTTATTTTTTTTAAGCTAAAGAAACGTATACAGATAATTATGACTGTAATTATCATCACTATACAGTTTGCAGTGATTGTAGCTGATGTCTTCGTATCAGACTTATGGGCTATAGACATAGATCTTTTTTGAACAATTATGATTTATTATGGGTTTTCCAATGTGTCCGTAAAAAATATGTCCTGTCTGTGATTTTTTTTGGTAAGGTGTCCAGAAAAAAATAAAGAGTTAAGTTGGCAACCCTGGACACATCATTGGAATCAGACTGTCAACCCCTTTATCATGCTGCTCTTACATTAAATAGCGAAAACCTGCTGACAGATTTCCTTTAACTCCTGTTAATATTTCCACACTTCTGTGCTGAGTAAGGCTATGTTCACATGTCCAGTAATCATCAGTTAGGACACATTCAGCAGCAATCAAATAACAAAAAAGTTGTGCAGACACAACTTTTCGTCCAGCTAAAAAAAAAATGGATCCCTTTTTTCAACATTGCAGTCTATGGAAAACAGATCTGTTAAAAAGTTTTTTGTTTTTCTTTCATTTGAAACTGTAAGCAAAACTGACCTTTTCAAATGAAAGAAAAACTGAGAACTATTTAAAGGATCCATTTTCCATAGGCTTCAATGGTAAAAAAAAAAATGGATCCAGTAAAAATCAGTTTTTTTACCTGCAGAACGTTTTTGTTAATGAAATGTTGCTGGATCCGTTCTAATTGATGTTTACTGGACATGTGAACATAGCCTAATAAGTCTTCAGTGCTTATTTAGCTACATACTCTGGCTGGCAGGACTATGTCACACAAATGACATAATCACAGCTCCTTCTGCACTTCTATGTAGCTGCATGCTTATGATTGGTCTGCATCATACAGGAGGCAAAAGTACACGCCCCAGGAAAAACTATATAGTATCCACTTGGACTAACTCATTAGATAACAAATATTTGATTGCTAATATCTCCACAATGAAGAGGGGGGAAAAAAAGTTTACTCTGCTCTCCAGCCACTATTACATTGTGTGCCTAGTTCAACATGAAAAATTTGGTGAAAAGTCCTTTTTAAAGTCAGGCCTGGGATGACAGTGAAGAGCTCAATTCACATATTGAAAAACCTAAACAGGTAAATTACTTCCAACGCGTTTTTTCTCAACTTGTTGTCATGGAAACTGCTTGGCGTTTTCATAGACATTGTACAAATGTTTTATCACTTTTCATGCAGGGAGAACTCAGGTTAACAGTTTGGTTGCCACACAAGATATATACAGAAACTGGGTTTTCCAGTAAAGATGAATAGAGACTGATTTTTATTTAATTCCAAAAATACGATCAAACAAAAATGTAATGTACAACAAAAACCCTCCAAAAGAAAAAAAATGGAGATATTGCTTGGTCTCAATTATCAAAAATGTTGTAAGGAAAAAAATGACCATTCTGCCCACAACAACTTGCTAGGGTGCTTTCATATTGCGTTTAGTTACACGTTCATGGGTCCCATTGGGGCTTACATCTGAACATCCCCTGATAAACGGGATTCGGGCATATGCACCAAAGGGCTATAGACTATAATGGTGCAGGCAGAGTGAATATGCACGCTCTGTGAATTCATGTATGGGTGCAGTAACTATTTGATTCTATAGGTTTTTTTGCAGAAATAAGCACAGTCAGTGCTCTAAAGTGAAAATTACCAATATGCCAATTTACTGCCGAATACTTGGTGCCCAGCTTGATCTTCTGTAGACATGCCGCCTGTAAATTGTTAAATGGGTTCTTCTTACTATAAAAATGCCAAACATGTGGTTGCTAACTGCAGTTTAGACACACTGTGGAGCTCAGCAGAGATCATTGGATTTACTTTGGGGAGAGTGATGTCGCCTCTCCAGAGCCTTTGTGCTCCCAGTAGAATGGAAACTCCATTTATTTTTGTTGAAAGATGACAGACCTGAGTGCTAGCTTGTTTTTTTGTTGGTGGAGTTGGAATTTTTAATTGCACCATTATGGCATATACAACTACAACATTCTGGATCACTTTTAAAGGCTTGCTTCATATTTATCCTGCGCTGTACGCTGAAGACATGTGTCAGAGTTTCTGTCTAAATCTCTGAAATACGTGATTCAGATGGAGCCCCTGGCAGAATTATTCAATATAATGAGGCAGATAGAGTTACTTTAGACTCCATCCTTTTAGAGGTGCCCAAAAGTGGAGACGACTGTGCTTTTGTTCATGCCTAAAAAGATGGGACACTGCTGGGTAAGAGGACGGATGAAGTGAAAAGTGATAAATTTGCCTCATAGTGAATGGTTCCATTGGGGGATTTGCCTGAAGGCTGTTTTTTGGACATTTAGATGGTGACATTGATGTAGCATAGAACACAGGATAAATGTGAACCAAGCCTTATTACAATTGGGAGGCAGAATGAACAAATTAACAGCAGTTCAAGAATACGTTATATTGTATATGTGATGAGACACCATGGGTCAGTGCAATTATAGCGGTGGAAGATTTATGGAATTTTTTGGAGGGAAACAGTTTTTTAAATTAAATGTTTTTTTTAATGAATTTTATAAAGATTAACACAAAGAGAAAAACAACAACAACCAGACAAACATTGGAGAAACACAGTTCTCCACCCCCCCAACCTTAAGAACCATTATTCATGAGTTATTTATACATCTTGGCTCTGCAAAACCAGTATAATTGGATGAACAAATATTTGAACATAGTAACAATAGTCAAACCAATTACATATAACTTGTGAAAACACTAATAACATTTTTATTAATTTTCAAAGAAGTTTAATTTGAGGCATCATATAATCATAACTCAAAGCAAGCCGAGGTGAAATCTCAGTTCCCTAGATGTCAAACCAGACCCATCAATCCATAGACCCCATATCTTGTCAAATTTAGAGATAGCATCTCTTTTTAGATATGTCTTTTCCAAATTTACTAACCGTTAACTTTATCAATTTATAAATTCTGATATCATAGGCTCCTGATCAGCTATCCATTTTTGGGCTATCAATTTTCTTGCCATATATAACATACAAGCCGCCGCAATTTTGCCGTACTCGTCAATAGGCAGATCTTCAACATATCCCAATATACACTGCTTAAAAAAATAAAGGGAACACTCAACACATCCTAGATCTGAATGAATGAAATATTCTCATTGAATACTTTGTTCTGTACAAAGATGAATGTGCTGACAACAAAATCACACAAAACTCATCAATGGAAATCAAATTTATTAGCCAATGGAGGCCTGGATTTGGAGTCACACACAAAATTAAAATGGAATGTAATGTCCTTAAAATAAGTCAAAATGATGCTCAGTAGTGTGTGTGGCCTCCACGTGCCTGTATGACCTCCCTACAATGCTTGGGCATGCTCCTGATGAGGCGGCGGATAGTCTCCTGAGGGATCTCCTCCCAGACCTGGACTAAAGCATCCGCCAACTCCTGGACAGTCTGAGGTGCAACGTGATGTTGGTGGATGGAGCGAGACATGATGTCCCAGATGTGCTCAATCGGATTCAGGTCTGGGGAACGGGCAGGCCAGTCCATAGCTTCAATGCCTTCATCCTGCAAGAACTGCTGACACACTCCAGCCACATGAGGTCTGGCATTGTCCTGCATTAGGAGGAACCCAGGGCCAATCGCACCAGCATACGGTCCCACAAGGGGTCTGGGGATCTTATCTCGCTACCTAATGGCAGTCAGGCTACCTCTGGCGAGCACATGGAGGGCTGTGTGGCCCTCCAAAGAATTGCCACCCCACACTATTACTGACCCACTGCCAAACCTGTCATGCTGAAGGATGTTGCAGGCAGCATATTGCTCTCCACGGCGTTTCCAGACTCTTTCAATGTGCTCAGTGTGAACCTGCTTTCATCTGTGAAGAGCACAGGGCGCCAGTGGCGAATTTGCCAATCCTGGTGTTCTGTGGCAAATGCCAAGTATTCTGCACAGTGTTGAGCTGTGAGCACAACCCCCATCTGTGGACGTCGGGCACTCAGACCATCCTCATGGAGTCGGTTTCTAACCGTTTGTGCAGACACATGCATATTTGTGGCCTGCTGGAGGTCATTTTGCAGGGCTCTGGCAGTGCTCCTCTTATTCCTCCTTGCACAAAGGCGGAGGTAGCGGTCCTGCTGCTGGGTTGTTGCCCTCCTATGGCCCCCTCCACGTCTCCTGGTGTACTGGTCGGTCTCCTGATAGTGCCTCCAGCCTCTGGACACTACGCTGGCAGACACAGCAAACCTTCTTGCCACAGCTTGTATTGATGTGCCATCCTGGATGAGCTGCACTACCTGAGCCACTTGTGTGGGTTGTAGAGTCCATCTCATGCTACCACGATTGTGAAAGCACAACCAACATTCAAAAGTGACTAAAACATCAGCCAGAAAGCATTGGTACTGAGATGTGGTCTGTGGTCCCCACCAGAACCACTCCTTTATTGTGTCTTGATTATTGCCAATAATTTCCATCTGTTGTCTATTCCATTTGTACAACAGGATGTGAAATTGATTGTCAATCAGTGTAGCTTCCTAAGTGGACAGTTTCATTTCACAGAAGTTTGGTTTACTTGGAGTTATATTCTGTTGTTTAAGTGTTCCCTTTATTTTGTTTGAGCAGTGTAAAAACTAATGGTGTAAGTTCTACATCAACTGAATAAACTCTTTTAATCATAGCTACAACACTCCTCCAAAAGGACACCAAGTTAGGACAGTTCCACATCATATGAAACATTTCTGCTATGTTTGTTTTTGGAAGAAAATTTTAACAATAAAAACAATTTTTACAAAAGAAAAAAATTTTGCATCACCATATTTTGACAGCTATAACTTTCTATCTTTCTACCATTGGAAACTATAAGAAGGCTTGTTTTTTGCACTAGTTTTGCAATAAATCTAATGGCCTCCTGATGATTCTACAGTTAGAGGGAAAAGGTGTCAAGGCACAAACATACACATGTATTTACAGATAAGTGTTTTTTCCTTTTAATTTACAAATATCATTTAATATGCCGTATTATCTTTGGATTAAGATTTGAAGCACAGTGCCAAATGAAAAATAATAGCTCCATGGTACTCCTAATAATATAAAAAATACAAATTTTATTGATTCATTGTTAAAAATACATAATGGATACGTACTTATGGGTGTATGGTGAGGACACAAAGAATGTAACCGTCAATAAAAGCACATTGAAGTAAAGGGAACCTGTCAGCAGGATTGTGTACAGTAACCTACACACAGTGTCAGGTCGGCACCGTTATACTGATTAAAATGATACCTTGGTTGATGAAATCCGTCTTGTGGTGGTTGTGTAAGGGGGTGAAGGAGTATCACTGCCTCGCCCTGTCCCCCTTAAGTGTTCTTAATTTTTATATGTACTAATTATTGTGTCGTTGTAAATACTTTGGTGGTACTGCTACATGGGAACATGTATTACCACACATAGCAATGGTATTGCCACATCTTCTATTGTGTTACCATTTTGTGTATATCCAAGAAGTACCATTTCTCCTTGCCAAGATTGACATGCTAAGCATGCCGAGATGAGGAGACTTAAAGCCGCAATGCTCCTCTGGGAAATATGCAAATTGTCTCTTCAGAGAGGAAGAGGACTAGAACTAGAAGAGAAGTATTGCGGCTTTAAGTCTCCTCATCTTGGCATGCTTAGCATGTCAATCTCCACAAGTAGAAACGGTACTTCTTGGATATCGGTCAGACGCCTCTCATGCAGCCAAACTAGATCATCTCACACTTTGCACTGACGAGGGGCAGTACCCCGAAATACAGTGTCTGCAAATTTTGATTCTGGTTTGGCTCTTATCCTATGTCATGTGACAAGGCTCGTTAAAGGGTCGACATTGACTTTTAGGATTGCTACTTCCAATAGGTGGCACTAGAGTTCTAGTCCTCTTCCTCTCTGAAGAGAATTTGCATTTTGTGTATAATGATTGTATATGCATTGTGTTCTTACAACTTAATGTTGCATGTTAGATAGGGAAAGTAAGTGCATCCTTCTTGGGACATTAGAGGAGGGCACTCTTAGTATATAGTTCTTATACCTTGGGTAAGTGTAGTTCTGTTGTGGGCCACTAGATGGGGGCATACTAGTGGGCATTGTTAGGCATAGCTTATAGGATGTTCATAGAGGGTTAAGCGTAGGAGGGGCTGCCGGGTAGTAAGAGAGCAGTTTCTAGAAAGTTAGGTCAGACAGGGCTGGAGTGCCCAAGTGTCCACATGGGCTATAGGCCCGGACAGCTCAGCAGCCACGTAATGTTCAAGTGCTGCAGCCCACGTTACCCACTTCCACTGTGCATCATATCAGTGGGCCCGTACAGAGAAGGAAGATGTGGCATCTTACCACCTGGGCCAATTCTTTTAGGGCAGAAGTTGGCTGGACTAAGGAGATGAAAGGAGTTGGAGCTTAGATGGGATCAGTACAGACGGGCTGGATGCATCACCGGGGGTCACCAAACGTAGCGATTTATGAATTTATGTCTGTGGCGAAACAGGCTGAAGGAAATGTCATTATAGTGAGGTCAGACCTGGAAGGAACTGGGAAGCAGTCTAGTACGGTCCGCTCCAGGCGTGTACTGCATAGAAGTGACAACAAGCAAGGGAAAGATCAGGAAGCAAGCAAATGTTATAAGGTACTAACTGTGGATGTAGTGTGCGAAATCCTAAGTAAATAAAGTGTTTAAGTTGTCTCGGACTGTGTCTCCATTGATGTGGTCGCTTAGAAGAGGGACTGGTATGGCCTGGGAAGTGCCCGGGTGAAGCTGAATCTGGAGATGCAGGTATGCCGAGAAGAATAGTATTGTTTCATGTAGAGAAGGACTGGACACAGCTGCCAACGGAATACAGGACACGACTACAGTCCTGTCCCTCCCTTACAGTTGTTTAATTTTTATTTTCAGTTTTGAGTTAATGATGTGCTTGTGCTCGGGGACGGCCTGAGGGGGGGTCTTCATGTGGTAATCTACTTACATATTCATCTGTATGACTTCTGACAGGTCACTGATCCCTCAGTGGTCTGCCCTCTATTTTACATAATGAATATTATATATATTTTTTAAAAAATCACCTTCTGCAGGCAGGCGCCGGAGCTGCAGCATGATCGCATCTATAATGTGTATTTAATTTTTTTTTATGGTATACATTCATTCCTAACAAAAAATCAGTCTGAAAATGGCGCAGGCTGCGCCTTGCGCAGTAGCAGTTATTGGCAACCCAACAGCTGCCACTGATCAGGCGCTGGCGGGACCACCTTGGAGGAGGCAATTAAATTTTTTTTTCTAGCAAAATTGCACCGCTAGTGCCTGCGCATTAGCAGCTATTGGATCACCGATAGCTGCTACTGAACAGGTGTGGCCGGCGCCATTTTCAGACTGATTTTTTTGTTTTAGGAATTAATGTTATGCCACCAAAAAAATTATTAAATATACATTATAGATGAGATCATGCTGTAGCCCAGGCACCGCTGCAGGTACATGCCTGCAGAAGGTGACTTTTTTTTCAAATAGATATAATATTCGTTATGTAAAATAGGGGGCAGGTCACTGAGGGATCAGTGACCTGTAGAAGCCATACTGATGAATACCTAATCAGAACACCACATGATCATATAATTAACTCAAAACTGAAAATAAAGATTAAACAACCACAAGATGGATTTCATCAACAAAGGTATCATTTTAATCAGTATAACGCCGCCAACCTGACACTGTCTGTAGGTTACTCAGCACAATCCTGCTGACAGGTTCCCTTTAACACAATTCAAAAAGAAGAGCAAAGAGGTATCACATAGTATTCTACAAGGGGGCCCGACACATTGGACTGCAACTCCTAATCCTCAGGAGGGAATCGGACATGTATGGATAGTAATGAAATATAACCATAGAAAAAACATTAACTGAAGAGACAGTGTGTTAACATACCTGTCCGACTCTATAGAACACCTATAAATTTATAGTGTTCCATGAAGCCTGCAAGTTGTAATTTAGGCTTCGTCCTCATTCCTCTGGGAGTTGCGATTGTTATTTCTCTCCTTCAAGGAGATCCTCAATCCTGGGCCTTTTCAATTCCAGCAGACTCACTGTCTCTTTGGTCAGTTGATGTTTTTTTGAGGCTCTAAGCCTCATGTATGATGATTCGGACTGTGTCTCCCTGGCTGAGTCTAGGCTACGTAAGTTCCAGCAGGGAGACTGGCTGGCAGAGGAATTCTGCTAAGAGTTCCGTAGATGAGCCATTGACAACCGGTGGAACAATCCTGCTCTTAGGAGTCAGTTTTGTCAGGGCCTGTCTGAAAGACTAAAAGATTTATTCGCGCTGTAAGACACCCGAGTCGTTGGAGGCCGCCATGGCTCTGGCCATAAGCACTGATAGACGCCCCAAGGGTAGACCTGTGTGACTCCGGCCCCCATGGTACTCCCTAAAACCGAGATTCTTTCTGTGTGCTCTGAAAAGCCGATGCAGTTAAGAGGGGCCTCCCCTTGGTATGAGTCTCTTACGGTTCGTCGTAAAACAGGGCTGTGCTTTTTCTGTTGTCAAAAGGGGCATTTCATTGGGGTCTGTTCTTATTTACCTAAAGCAAAAAAAGCAGTCGGAAAACTTCTGACCCCAGGTTGTGTGGAGAATAACATGCTAGGTGTATATATCTCCTCCACATGTGTATCTCATTTTTCTTACCAGCAGAAGTGGTTATTGGTATGAAAACTGAGAACATATTCATCCTCTTGGATAGTGGGGCGGGAGCCAATATGGTGATGCTTGTTTTGCATGAGACATTGGCCTTTCCTGTAGTACTCCTGTAGTTTTACCTGGTTGACTAAACATAATCCAGACACAGACTGGCAGGCCAGAGAGATTATTAAGTGGAGTGATTTTTGCAAAAATAATTGCCTAGATGCTAGTATCTATTAGTGTTTCCACTAAAATCATTCCATCTTTCCTGTCCAATTTTGAGGAAGTGTTCTCTAAAAAGGGGTGTCAAGAAATGCCTCCTCATCTTGTGCATGACTGTCCTGGGATTAAAAACATCAAAATGGATGCATAGTCTCAGAGTTTCTGGGGGTGGAGTACTGACAATGCTATTCCTATATTGCAAGAAGGGGTGCTTGTCTCCACAGTGTGTCCTGAACTTGAGGGTGAGGTATTGAAGGCTCAGGGGGATGCCCCTGCTGGTTCATCTGGGAAATTGTTTGTACCTGTTCATCTGCGTCTTAAAATTTTGAAGGCACATCATGACTCAGCTCTGGCTGATCAGCTAGATAGCAAGGCGACCTTGGACTTCCTTTCTCGTCATCTTTGGTGGCCAAGGTTGGGTAAGGATGTTGTTGACTTTGTGCCTTCATGTTGTGTCTGTGTGCATTTCAAGACCCCGCATACTCGTCCATCTGGGGCTCTTTTGCAATTGTCAATTCCTGACTGATCATGAACTCATTTATCCATGGATTTAATTACGGATCTTCCTTCATCCTCTGGTAAAACTGTTATCTTAGTTGTGATGGATAGGTTTAGTAAAATGGCACACTTTATTGCTTTACCTGCTCTCCCTAATGCCAAGACACTGGCTCAAGTGTTTATCACTGAAATCGTGAAGCTTTACGGGGTTCCCTTTGATGTGGTGTCAGATCGGGGGACCCAACTGTATCTAAATTTTTAGGGCGATTTGTGCTCGTTTAGGGATGCATCTATCCTTTTCTTCGGTGCTCCATACTCATACTAATGGCCAGGCTGAATGCCTAAATCAATGTTTGGAGACTTACCTCAGATGTTTTGTGTCAGATAGCCAAGAGGATTGGTCTTCTTTTCTACCACTGGCTGAGTTTGAGTTAAACAACAGTTGTAGTGAGTCCACTGCCATTTTTTGGCGCATATGGTTACCAACCACAATTCTGTACTTTCAGTAAAGATGAGTATTCGGCAGTTGATGGGGAGAAACAAGTGTCTTCTTCACTCTCATCTGTGTGGCAAGTAGTTCAGAATAATTTAAATTTGAGGACAAATACAAATGTATGGCTGATGAGAGACAATTGTCAGGTCCGGATCTGGGTGGTGAATGACTTAGTATGGCTATCTACCAAAAATATTTAACTAAAAATTCCTTCTCGGAAATTAGGCACTAGGTTTATTGGTCCTTATAAGGTGGTCGCTTTAATCAACCCTGTAGCTTTTCAACTCAAGCTTCTGCCGACTCTCAAGATCCATAATGTTTTTCACAAGTCTTTGCTCAAAAAATTAGTTCTTGTTGATGGCAATTTAGAATTTCAGGTAGCAAAAATCAATTCCGGAATGGTTCGCCGCTCTTTACAGTACCTAGTACATTGGAAATTATATGGTCCGCAGGAAAGGATGTGGGTGCCGGCATCTAAAGTTAATGCTGGTAAGTTGATACAGTCCTTTCATTTGGCCCATCAGGGTAAACCTGGCCCCTTGTAGAAGGGGGAGTACTGTTACGAGTGTGTCACGCCAACCTGAGAGATCTGGGGGTAGAAGATCACTGCGTACTGTGAATCGGAGATCTTCCATTTAGCCTGTGCTTGGATCCCATAGTAAGTGAATTTTGTTTTCTTTAGTGCTGAAGAGGTTCCATTTCAGATGATTCTGATATAGTTAACTCTTCCTATAAAACCTGATCAGACCCTCGGCCAGACCCTCTCTGTCTTGCCAGTGAAAGCTTTGGTTCCTTGCTCTTAGGAGACGTTGAGATGAATACGAGTTCATTGTTGCTATTGGAGATTTGCATTCCTTAGCTAAGTGTTTTGGAGAGAAGTTGCTGTAGAGTTGTTCAATTGTACATGTGTGTTTATCTCCTGTTCCCTGTTTCCCATTTAGTTTATTCCTCCCCTGTCCCCATCCTCCTCCCTATTGTTGGTTGGTGCTTTTGTATGATAGAGGGTTTCTGTTATCTCTGTTTTGTCTTGTGTGTCTTGTTCACATTACATTTCTGTCCCAGGCTCCATAGAGTGGGAGAGGGGACAGACCAGAGATTAACAGGAGCATAGTGCGATCGGAGACTTGGGCCTCTCTACCATCAAGAGTACCCCCGGGACGTGGATAGTTAGGGTCCCAGTTCCAATGACAAATTTAGGCTCCCTCCCCTACCTAAGAACGTCACAGCGTGATATTTATGGTGTGCGTTTTTCTGTATTTTAATATCATCTAATAAAGTATTAATTTTTAAAGTGAGAAATACAATGTGTTAGTGGTCCTGCTTAATATGACTTCAGATATTACTGTATACGTATGTTATGTTTTCTTTTTACATAAAAAATATGTTTTATTGTAAAAGCTGATGTTCATTTTCCATTGGTTTTCGATCTTTGTTTTTCTATATATTTTTTTTTACTTTTATATTTAGTCCCTCTATGAATATTGAATAATTTGATTGCTAGTCTAATATCACACTGCCAGGTCAGAATGTAAGCCTGTCAGACTCAACTTATGGCAGGGCTCATCAGGCCAGCGCACCTGGCAGACCGGTAGGTCATTCTTTGGTCATTTTATGACCTGTTGCCATCACAATGATTGTCATTCGCAATTGCATTGAGGGGGTTGGCAGTGGGGCTACAGTATAAGAGAGGGAGCCGGCTCACTCTCAAAAGTATCTAAATGTCGGCCCTGGCTGTTGGTGAAGGAGCTTGGATGCCAAGTTAAAGGGAATCTGTCAGAAGGTCTTTGCTACATCATCTGAAAGCAACATGATGTAGAGAAAGAGAAGCTGAATCCAACAATGTAGGATTGTCTGAACCTGTGGAATCCACAGACATTGATACTGCCTTTACAGTTGGAGATGTTTGAGAAAACCTACTTGTGACAGCACTTTGACAAGTGACATATCCTAGAATTTTGAGGTTCGGCCTTCAAATGGAACCTGAAAACCCATTTCTTTAAAAAAGCGTACAACCTGCAATGACCACGCAGCCACCTCAACACCACCGGAGCTGCTGTAACCTCAAATCTACTGTCACCTTCCCCATCATACTGTAGAATGTAAGCCCGCAAGGGCAGGGTACTATTCCCTGTGTACCAGTCGACCTTTGTTAGTTTTTCTACTGTAAGTGATATTTGTATTTTTATGTAACCCCTTCTCATGTACATCACCATGGAATCAATGGTGCTATATAAATAATAATAATAACTCCTGCTGTCTTCAGATTACACAGAAAAAAACCTGCTGACAGATTCCCTTTAAGCCTCCCACAGTGATCGGGAACAAAATGCCTAGTGTCCAAGAACTGGGGGAGTCTGGTTGTTGGAGGAGATGGAGAAGGAAGTGAAAAAGAGCTTATAGCTAACATCATCCTCTCATCTGGAATAGTCAATTGGTTTCTTTGCCTTTAATTTATCATATTAAAGTTCTAAAGTGATAATAAGGATCAGACTTTTCTCCTGTAAGTCTATATATGTGAATATAATCTTTTTACATAAGCTTTCTATTTTCCAATGCTGTGGCTTTAACGAGACATTGAAAGCCTTAGCATGAAAAGAAGAGAAATAATGATATGTAAATCACAGGCTTAATCATTTAGACTAATTCATCTTCAGTTAATATTGGATTATGAAATACTCGTTTGGAATCCCTTGAATTGGCAGTCATGGAATTGTAATATAACAAGTGCTTTTTCTACATTCACAATAAAACACCATTTTTACTGGAATCTCAGAATGATTCAACCCCTTCTTAATGTCACGATTCCTCTGCTCAGAGTGTCTGGGACTCAGTGATGGACAGCTCTGTCATCCTATCCTGTGCTTTGGCGTGCTGAGCTGTCGGTGCTTTGATTGACAGCTCGATTGACCTATCTGACTGGAAGGTACATAGATTTCTACAGGTGCTCTTGTTAATTGCCCTGCTATTTAGGTGAGCTGTCTGGTGGCCCAGATCACTGCCAGTCAAAAGCTTGTTCTTAGCTGGTGCTCTCTGGTGTGTTCCCCTGTACCCTGTGCTGTAAGTTCTGATCTTCTTCTGCTGCTGACCTTTGGACCGTGTTTTGACTACCCGTTTGTATTTGCCCCTTTGCATCTGATATTCCGTTGCTGACCTTTGGACTGTGTTCAGACTACCCGTTTGTTATTGCCCCTTTGTATCTGATATTCTGCTGCTGACCTTTGGAATGTGTTCAGACTACCCGTTTGTTATTGTCCCTTTGTTTATAAACTATTTCTCTGGTATTCTGACCCTGGCATATGACCTTACGACTTCGTATTCTCCCTTGATTTACTACGTGATCTTTTGGTATTGACCCCGGAACGTCTGCCTGCCCTGATTCACAGCCTAGCCATGGGTTGTGACTAGCGTCACACTTAACAAGTCTCTTTAGCACATTTACTGGCA
>JARQOD010000010.1:2367437-2414937 GCA_033576555.1 Oophaga sylvatica
TTTCTGCCACAAAATGCTAGGGTGCTTTCATTTTTGGTTTAGTTACACGTTCTGGTCCCTTTGGGGTTACATCTGAAATCCCCTGATAAAAGGGTTTCGGGCTATGCACCAAAGGGCTATAGACTATAATGGTGCAGGCAGAGTGAATATGCACGCTTGTGATTCAGTATGGGTGCAGTAACTATTTGTTCTATGGTTTTTTTCAGAAATAAGCAAGTCAGGCTTAAGTGAAATTACCAATATGCCAAATTTTGCCGAAATACTTGGTGCCCGCTTGATTTTGTAGACTGCCGCCCGTAAAGTTTAAATGGGTTCTTCTTACTATAAAATGCCAAACATGTGGTTGCTCTCGTTTAGACACCTGTGGAGCTCGCAGAGATCTTGGATTTACTTTGGGGAGAGTGATGTCGCCTCTCCAGAGCCTTTGTGTCCCAGTAGAATGGAAAACCATTTATTTTGTTGAAAGATGACAGACCTGAGGCTAGCTTGTTTTTTTTGTTGGTGGAGTTGGAATTTTTAATTGCACCTTTTTGGGGCATAACAAACTACAAAATTTCTGGATCATTTTAAAGGCTTGCTTCATATTTTCCTGGCTGTACGTGAAGCTGGGTCAGAGTTTCTGTTAAATCTTGAAATACTGATTCGATGGAGCCCTGGCAGAATTATTCAATATAATGGGAGTAGGTTACTTTAGACTCCATCCTTTTAGAGGTGCCCAAAAGTGGAGACGCTGGCTTTTGTTATGCCTAAAAAAGAGGGCACTGGGGTAGAGGGGATGAAGTGAAAAGTGATAAATTTGCCCATGTGAATGGTTCCTTTGGGGGGGATTTGCCTGAAGGCTGTTTTTTTTGGACATTTGATGGTGACATTGATGTAGCATGAACACAGGATAAATGTAAAACCAGCCTTATTACAATTGGGGGCAGAAGAACAAATTAACAGAGTTCAAGAATCGTTTATTGTAATGTGATGGACCCATGGGTCAGTGCAATTTAGCGGTGGAAGATTTTGGAATTTTTTGGAGGGAAACAGTTTTTAAATTAAATGTTTTTTTTAATGAATTTTATAAAGATTAACACAAAAGAAAAACAACAACAACCAGAAACATTGGAGAAACACAGTTTCCACCCCCAACCTTAAGAACATTTTTCATGAGTTATTTTTACTTTTTGGGGCTTGCAAAACCGTATAATTGGATGAACAAATATTTGAACATAGTAACAATAGTCAAACAATTAATAAATTGTGAAAACACTAATAAATTTTTTTAATTTTCAAAGAATTTAATTTGAGGCATCATATATCATAACTCAAAGAAGCCGAGGTGAAATCTCAGTTCCCCTAGATGTCAAACCGACCCTCAATCCTAGACCCCATATCTGTCAAATTTAGGATGTCTCTTTTTAGATATGTCTTTTCAAATTTAATAAACCGTTAACTTTTTCAATTTATAAATTCTGATATATAGGCTCCGATAGCTATCCATTTTTGGGCATCAATTTCTTGCCATATTAACATACAACCCGCCGCAATTTTGCCGTACTCGTCAATAGGAGATCTTCAACATATCCCAAATACACTGCTTAAAAAATAAAGGGAACATCAACACATCCTAGATCTGAATGAATGAAATTTCTCATTGAATATTTGTTCGTACAAAGTGAATGTGCGACAACAAATCACCAAAACTCATCAATGGAAATCAAATTTATTAGCCATGGAGGCCTGGATTTGGGTCACCACAAAAATTAAATGGAATGTAATGTCCTTAAATAAGTAAAATGATGCTCAGTAGTGGTGTGGCCTCCACGTGCCTGTATGACCTCCTACAATGCTTGGGACTCCTGATGGGGGCGGATGTTCCTGGGGATCTCCTCCCAGACCTGGACTAAGATCGCCAATCCTGGACAGTCGAGGTGAAGTGATGTTGGTGGTGGAGGAGACATGATGTCCCAGTGTGCTCAATCGGATTCAGGTCTGGGAACGGGCAGGCCAGTCCATGCTTCATGCCTTCATCCTGCAAAACTGCGACACCTTCCGCCACATGAGGTCTGGCATTGTCCTGCATTAGGAGGAACCCGGGCCAATCGCACCAGATACGGGGTCCCCAAGGGGTTGGGGATTTATCCGTACTAATGGCGTCGGCTACCTCTGGGAGCACTGGAGGGCTGTGTGGCCCTCCAAAAATTGACCCCACATATTACTGACCCACTGCCAACTGTCATGCTGAAGGATGTTGCAGGCAGCTATTGCTCTCCACGGGTTTCCAGACTCTTTCTTGTTTCCAGGTGAACCTGCTTTCATCTGTGAAGAGCAAGGGCGCCAGTGGCGGAATTTGAATCCTGGTGTTCTGTGGCAAATGCCAAGTATTTGCACGTGTTGAGCGTGAGACAACCCCCATTTTGGACGGGGACCAGCCACCTCATGGATGGTTTCTAACCGTTGTGAGAAATGCATTTTGTGGCCTGCTGGAGGTATTTTGCGGGCTTGGCAGTGCTCCTCTTTTCCTCCTTGCACAAAGGCGGAGGGTAGCGGTCCTGCTGCTGGGTTGTTGCCCCTATGGCCCCCTCCACGTTCCTGGTGTATGGCGGTCTCCTGATAGTGCCTCAGCCTTGGACACTACGCTGGCAGACACGCAAACCTTCTTGCCCAGCTTTATTATGGGCCATCCTGGATGGCTGCACTCCTGGCCACTTGTGGGGTTGTAGAGCCATTCATGCTACCACGATTGTGAAAGCAAAAACCAACTTCAAAAGTGCTAAAACTCAGCCAGAAAGTTGGTACTGGATGTGGTCTGTGGTCCCACCAAACCACTCCTTTATTGTGTCTTATTATTGCCAATAATTTTCCATTGTTGTTATTCCATTTGTCAAAGGATGTGAAATTGATTGTCATCAGTGTAGTTCCTAAGTGGACATTTCATTTCACAGAAGTTTGGTTTATTGGGTTATATTCTGTTGTTTAAGTGTTCCTTTATTTTGTTTGAGCAGTGTAAAAACTAATGGTGTAATTCTTTCATCAAACTAATAAAAACTCTTTTAATCATAGCTACAACACTCCTCCAAAAGGCCCATTAGGACAGTTCCACATCATATGAAAATTTTGCTTGTTTGTTTTTGGAAGAAAATTTTAACAATAAAAAAACAATTTTTACAAAAGAAAAAATATTTTGCATCACAAATTTTTTACAGCTATAACTTTTCTATCTTTTACCAGGCTATAAGAAAGGCTTGTTTTTGCCTGTTTTGCAATAAATCAATGGCTCCTGAGATTTACGTTAGAGGGAAAAGGTGTCGGCCCCCCAAACATACAAGTTATTTACAGTAAGTGTTTTTTCCTTTTAATTTACAAATATCATTTAATTTTCCGTATTATCTTTGGTTAAGATTTGAAGCACAGTGCCAAAATGAAAATAATAGCTCCATGGTACTCCTAATAATATAAAAAAAACAAATTTTATTGATTCTTGTTAAAAATACTAAGGGTTCGTATTATGGGTGTTTGTGAGGACACAAAGAATGTAACCGTCAATAAAAGCACATTGAAGTAAAGGGAACCTGGTCAGCAGGATTGTGTACAGTAACCACACACAGTGTCAGGTCGGGCACCGTTATACTGATTAAAATGATACCTGTTGATGAAATCCGTCTTGGTGGTGGTTGTGTAAGGGGGTGAAGGAGTATCACTGCCTCGCCTGTCCCCCTTAAGTGTTCTTAATTTTTATATGTATAATTATTGTGTCGTTGTAAATACTTTGGTGGTACAGCTACATGGGAAATGTATTACCACACATAGCAATTGGTATTGCCAAATCTTTATTGTGTTACCATTTGTGTATATTCAAGAAGTACCATTTCTCCTTGCCAAGATTGAATGCTAAGTTGCCGAGATGAGGAGACTTAAAGCCGCAATGCTCCTCTGGGAAATATGCAAATTGTCTCTTCAGAGAGGAGGACTAGAACTAGAAGAGAAGTATTGCGGCTTTAAGTCTCTCATCTTGGCATGCTTAGCATGTCAATCTCCACAAGTAGAAACGGTACTTCTTGGTATCGGTCAGACGCCTCTCATGCAGCCAACTAGATCATCTCACACTTTGCACTGACGAGGGGCAGTACCCGAAATTACAGTGTCTGCAAATTTTGATTCTGGTTTGGTCTTATCCTTGTCATGTGACAAGGCTCGTTAAAGGGTCGACATTGACTTTTAGGATTGCTACTTCCAATAGGTGGCACTAGAGTTCTAGTCCTCTTCCTCTCTGAAGAGAATTTGCATTTTGTGTATAATGATTGTATATGCATTGTGTTCTTACAACTTAATGTTGCATGTTAGATAGGGAAAGTAAGTGCATCCTTCTTGGGACATTAGAGGAGGGCACTCTTAGTTATATAGTTCTTATACCTTGGGTAAGTGTAGTTCTGTTGTGGGCACTAGATGGGGGCATACTGTGGGCATTGTTAGGCATTAGCTTATAGGATGTTCATAGAGGGTTAAGCGTAGGAGGGGCTGCCGGGTAGTAAGGAGCAGTTTCTAGAAAGGTAGGTCAGACAGGGCTGGAGTGCCCAAGTGTCCACATGGTATAGGCCCGGACAGCTCAGCAGCCACGTAATGTTCAAGTGCTGCAGCCCCGTTACCCACTTCCCTGTGCATCATATAGTGGGCCGTAAGAGAAGGAAGATGTGGATCTTACCACCTGGGCCAATTCTTTTAGGGCAGAAGTTGGCTGGACTAAGGAGATGAAAGGAGTTGGAGCTTAGATGGATCAGTACAGACGGGCGGATGCATCACCGGGGGTCACCAAACGTAGCGATTTATGAATTTATGTCTGTGGCGAAACAGGCTGAAGGAAATGTCATTATAGTGAGGTCAGACCTGGAAGGAACTGGGGAAGCAGTCTAGTACGGTCCGCTCCAGGCGTGTACTGCATAGAAGTGACAACAAGCAAGGGAAAGATCAGGAAGCAAGCAAATGTTATAGGTACTAACTGGGATGTAGTGTGCGAAATCCTAAGTAAATAAAGTGTTTAAGTTGTCTCGGACTGTGTCTCCATTGATGTGGTCGCTTAGAAGAGGGATGGTATGGCCTGGGAAGTGCCCGGGTGAAGCTTGAATCTGGAGAGCAGGTATGCCGAGAAAGAATAGTATTGTTTCATGTAGAGAAGGACTGGGACACAGCTGCCAACGGAATACAGGACACGACTAGTCCTGTCCCTCCCTTACAGTTGTTTAATTTTTATTTTCAGTTTTTGAGTTAATGATGTGCTTGTGCTCGGGACGGCCTGAGGGGGGGTCTTCATGTGGTAATCTACTTACATATTCATCTGTATGACTTCGGACAGGTCACTGATCCTCAGTGGTCTGCCCTCTATTTTTACATAATGAATATTATATATATTTTTTAAAAAATCACCTCTGCAGGAGGCGCGGAGCTGCAGCATGATCGCATCTATAATGTGTATTTTAATTTTTTTTTTATGGTATACATTCATTCCTAACAAAAAAATCAGTCTGAAAAATGGCGCAGGCTGCGCTTGCGCAGTAGCAGTTATTGGCAACCAACAGCTGCCACTGATCAGGCGCTGGGGGACCACCTTGGAGGAGGCATTAAATTTTTTTTTCTAGCAAAATTGCACCGCTAGTGCCTGCGCATTTAGCAGCTATTGGATCACCGATAGCTGCTACTGAACAGGTGTGGCCGGCGCCATTTTCAGACTGATTTTTTTGTTTTAGGAATTAATGTTATGCCACCAAAAAATTATTAAATATACATTATAGATGAGATCATGCTGTAGCCCAGGCACCGCTGCAGGTACATGCCTGCAGAAGGTGACTTTTTTTTCAAATTAGATATAATATTCGTTATGTAAAATAGGGGGCAGGTCACTGAGGGATCAGTGACCTGTAGAAGCCATACTGATGATACTAATAGAACACCACATGATCATATAATTAACTCAAAACTGAAAATAAAGATTAAACACCACAAGATGGATTTCATCAAAAGGTATCATTTTAATCAGTATAACGCCGCCAACCTGACACTGTCTGTAGGTTACTCAGCACAATCCTGCTGACAGGTCCCTTTAACACAATTCAAAAAGAAGAGCAAGAGGTATCACATAGTATTCTACAAGGGGGCCCGACACATTGGACTGCAACTCCTAATCCTCAGGAGGGAATCGGACATGTATGGATAGTAATGAAATATAACCATATGAAAAAACATTAATGAAGAGACAGTGTGTTAACATACCTGTCCGACTCTATAGAACACCTATAAATTTATAGTGTTCCATGAAGCCTGCAAGTTGTAATTTAGGCTTCGTCCTCATTCCTCTGGGAGTTGCGATTGTTATTTCTCTCCTTCAAGGAGATCCTCAATCCTGGGCCTTTTCAATTCCAGCAGACTCACTGTCTCTTTGGTCAGTTGAGTTTTTTGAGGCTCTAAGCCTCTTGTATGATGATTCGGACTGTGTCTCCTGGCTGAGTCTAGGCTACGTAAGTTCCAGCAGGGAGACTGGCTGGCAGAGGAATTTGCTAAGAGTTCCGTAGATGAGCATTGACAAACCCCCGGGTTGGAACAATCCTGCTCTTAGGAGTCAGTTTTGTCAGGGCTGTCTGAAGACTAAAAGATTTTTCGCGCTTAAGACACCCGAGTCGTTGGAGGCGCCATGGCTCTGGCCATAAGCACTATAGACGCCCCAAGGGTAGACCTGTGTGAACTCCGGCCCCCATGGTACTCCCCTAAACCGAGATTCTTTCTGTTTTGGCTCTGAAAAGCCGATGCAGTTAAGAGGGGCCTCCCTTGGTATGAGTCTCTTACGGTTCGTCGTAAAACAGGGCTGTGCTTTTTCTGTTGTCAAAAGGGGCATTTTCATTGGGGTCTGTTCTTATTTACCTAAAGCAAAAAAGCAGTCGGAAAACTTCTGACCCCAGGTTGTGTGGAGAATAACATGCTGGTGTTATATATCTCCTCCACATGTGTATCTCATTTTTCTTACCAGCAGAGTGGTTATTGGTATGAAAACTGAGAACATATTCATCCTCTTGGATTAGTGGGCGGGAGCCATATTGTGATGCTTGTTTTGCATGGACATTGGCCTTTCCTGTAGTACTCCTGTAGTTTTACCTGGTTGACTAAACATAATCCAGACACAACTGGCAGGCCAGAGAGATTATTAAGTGGGGGAATTTTTGCAAAAATAATTGCCTAGATGCTAGTATCTATTAGTGTTTCACTAAAATCATTCCATCTTTCCTGTCCAATTTGAGGAAGTGTTCTCTAAAAGGGGTGTCAAGAAATGCCTCTCATCTTGTGCATGACTGTCCTGGGATTAAAAACATCAAAATGGATGCATAGTCTCAGGTTTCTGGGGGTGGAGTACTGACAATGCTATTCCTATATTGCAAGAAGGGGTGCTTGTCTCCACAGTGTGTCTGAACTTGAGGGTGATGTATTGAAGGCTCAGGGGGTTGCCCCTGCGTGGTTCATCTGGGAATTGTTTGTACTGTCATCTGCGTCTTTAAAATTTTGAAGGCACATCATGATCAGCTCTGGCTGATCAGCTAGATAGCAAGGCGACCTTGGACTTCCTTTCTGTCATCTTTGGTGGCCAGGTTGGGTAGGATGTTGTTGACTTTGTGCCTTCATGTTGTGTCTGTGTGCATTTCAAGGACCCCGCATACTGTCCATCTGGGGCTCTTTTGCAATTGTCAATTCTGATGATCATGAATCATTTATCCATGGATTTTAATTACGGATCTTCTTCATCCTCTGGTAAAACTGTTATCTTAGTTGTGATGGATAAGGTTTAGTAAATGGCACACTTTATTGCTTTACCTGCTCTCCCTAATGCCAAGACACTGGCTCAAGTGTTTTATCACTGAAATCGTGAAGCTTTACGGGGTTCCCTTTGATGTGGTGTCAGATCGGGGGACCCAATGTATCTAAATTTTTAGGGCGATGTGCTCGTTTAGGGATGCATCTATCCTTTTTCTTCGGTGCTCCATACTCATACTAAGGCCAGGCTGAATGCCTAAATCAATGTTTGGAGACTTACCTCAGATGTTTTGTGTCAGATAGCCAAGAGGATTGGGTCTTCTTTTCTACCAACTGGCTGAGGTTTGAGTTAAACAACAGTTGTAGTGAGTCCACTGCCATTTTTTGGCGCATATGGTTACCAACCACAATTCTGTACTTTCAGTAAAGATGAGTATTCGGCAGTTTGATGGGGAGAAACAAGTGTCTTCTTCACTCTCATCTGTGTGGCAGAGTTCAGATAATTTAAATTTGAGGACAAATACAAATGTATGGCTGATGAGAGACAATTGTCAGGTCCGGATCTGGGTGGTGAAATGATTAGTATGGCTATCTACCAAAAATATTTAACTAAAAATTCTTCTCGGAAATTAGGCACTAGGTTATTGGTCCTTATAAGGTGGTCGCTTTAATCAACCCTGTAGCTTTTCAACTCAAGCTTCTGCCGACTCTCAAGATCCATAATGTTTTTCACAAGTCTTTGCTCAAAAAATTAGTTCTTGTTGAGGCAATTTAGAATTTCAGGTAGCAAAATCAAATTCCGGAATGGTTCGCGCTCTTTACAGTACCTAGTACATTGGAAATTATATGGTCCGCAGGAAAGGATGTGGGTGCCGGCATCTAAAGTTATGCTGGTAAGTTGATACAGTCCTTTCATTTGGCCCCATCAGGGTAAACCTGGCCCTTGTAGAAGGGGAGTACTGTTACGAGTGGTGTCACGCCAACCTGAGAGATCTGGGGGTAAGAAGATCACTGCGTACTGTGAATCGGAGATCTTCCTTTAGCCTGTGCTTGGATCCCATAGTAAGTGAATTTGTTTTCTTTAGTGTGAAGAGGTTCCATTTCAGTGATTCTGATATAGTTAACTCTTCCTATAAAACCTGATCAGACCCTCGGCAGACCCTCTCTGTCTTGCCAGTTGAAAGCTTTGGTTCCTTGCTCTTTAGGAGACGTTGAGATGAATACGAGTTCATTGTTGCTATTGGAGATTTGCATTCCTTAGCTAGTGTTTGGAGAGGAAGTTGCGTAGAGTTGTTCAATTGTACATGTGGTTTATCTCCTGTTCCCTGTTTCCCATTTAGTTTATTCCTCCCTGTCCCATCCTCCTCCTATTGTTGGTTGGTGCTTTTGTTTGATAGAGGGTTTCTGTTATCTCTGTTTTGTCTTGTGTGTTTGTTTCACATTACATTTCTGTCCAGGCTCCATAGAGTGGGAGGAGGGGACAGACCAGAGATTAACAGGAGCATAGTGCGATCGGAGACTTGGGCCTCTCTACCATCAAGAGTACCACCGGGACGGTGGATATTAGGGTCCCAGTTCCAATGACAAATTTAGGCTCCCCTCCCCTACCTAAGAACGTCACAGCGTGATATTTATGGTGTGCGTTTTTCTGTATTTTAATTCATCTAATAAAGTATTAATTTTTAAAGTGAGAATACAATGTGTTAGTGGTCTGCTTAATATGACTTCAGATATTACTGTATAAGTATGTTATGTTTTCTTTTTAATAAAAAATATGTTTTATTGTAAAAGCTGATGTTCATTTTCCATTGGTTTTCGATCTTTGTTTTTCTATATATTTTTTTTACTTTTATATTTAGTCCCTCTATGAATATTGAATAATTTGATTGCTAGTCTAATATCACACTGCCAGGTCAGAATGTAAGCCTGTCAGACTCAACTTATGGCAGGGCTCATCAGGCCAGCGCACCTGGCGACCGGTAGGTCATTCTTTGGTCATTTTATGACTGTTGCCATCACAATGATTGTCATTCGCAATTGCATTGAGGGGGTTGGCAGTGGGGCTACAGTATAAGAGAGGGAGCCGGCTCACTCTCAAAAGTATCTAAATGTCGGCCCCTGGCTGTTGGTGAAGGAGCTTGGATGCCAAGTTAAAGGGAATCTGTCAGAAGGTCTTTGCTACTTCATCTGAAAGCAACATGATGTAGAGAAAGAGAAGCTGAACCCAACAATGTAGGATTGTCTGAACCTGTGGAATCCACAGACATTGATACTGCCTTTACAGTTGGAGATGTTTGAGAAAACCTACTTGTGCAGCACTTTGACAAGTGACATATCTAGAATTTTGAGGTTCGGCCTTCAAAATGGAACCTGAAAAACCCATTTCTTTTAAAAAGCGTACAACCTGCAATGACCACGCAGCCACCTCAACACCACCGGAGCTGCTGTAACCTCAAATCTACTGTCACCTTCCCCATCATACTGTAGAATGTAAGCCGCAAGGGAGGGTACTATTCCCTGTGTACCAGTCGACCTTTGTTAGTTTTTCTACTGTAAGTGAATTTGTATTTTTATGTAACCCCTTCTCATGTACATCACCATGGAATCAATGGTGCTATATAAATAATAATAATAACTCCTGCTGTCTTCAGATTACACAGAAAAAAACCTGCTGACAGATTCCCTTTAAGCCTCCCACAGTGATCGGGAACAAAATGCCTAGTGTCCAAGAACTGGGGGAGTCTGGTTGTTGGAGGAGATGGAGAAGGAAGTGAAAAAGAGCTTATAGCTAACATCATCCTCTCATCTGGAATAGTCAATTGGTTTCTTTGCCTTTTAATTTATCATATTAAAGTTCTAAAGTGATAATAAGGATCAGACTTTTCTCCTGTAAGTCTATATATGTGAATATAATCTTTTTACAAAGCTTTCTATTTTCCAATGCTGTGGCTTTAACGAGACATTGAAAGCCTTTGCATGAAAAGAAGAGAAATAATGATATGTAAATCACAGGCTTAATCATTTAGACTAATTCATCTTCTGTTAATATTGGATTATGAAATACTCGTTTGGAATCCCTTGATTGGCAGTCATGGAATTGTAATATAACAAGTGCTTTTTCTACATTCACAATAAACACCATTTTTACTGGAATCTCAGAATGATTCAAACCCTTCTTAATGTCACGATTCCTCTGCTCAGAGTGTCTGGGATCAGTGTGGACAGCTCTGTCCATCCTATCCTGGGGCTTTGGCGTGTTGAGCTGTCGGTGCTTTGATTGACAGCTCGATTGACCTATCTGACTGGAAGGTACATAGATTTCTACAGGTGCTCTTGTTAATTGCCCTGCTATTTAGGTGAGCTGTCTGGTGGCCCAGATCACTGCCAGTCAAAAGCTTGTTCTTAGCTGGTGCTCTCTGGTGTGTTCCCTGTACCCTGTGCTGTTAAGTTCTGATCTTCTTTCTGCTGCTGACCTTTGGACCGTGTTTGAATACCCGTTTGTATTTGCCCTTTGATCTGATATTCCGTTGCTGACCTTTGGCTGTGTTCAGACTACCGTTTGTTATTGCCCCTTTGTATCTGATTATTCTGCTGCTGACCTTTGGAATGTGTTCAGACTACCCGTTTGTTATTGTCCCTTTGTTTATAAACTATTTCTCTGTATTCTGACCCTGGCATATGACCTTACGACTTCGTATTCTCCCTTGATTTACTACGTGATCTTTTGGTATTGACCCCGGAACGTCTGCCTGCCCTGATTCACAGCCTAGCCATGGGTTGTGACTAGCGTCACATTAACAAGTCTCTTTAGCACATTTACGGCAGCAGGCACTGAGGTTTCAGTTTTCATAGTACGGCCAAGTTCACACTTTCTGTATATGGTCAGTATTTTATCTCAGTATTTGTAAGCCAAAACCAGGAGTGGTGCAGTGGGTACGTGATTCTACTATATATAGTGTTTCTACTATACTTTTCCTCTGATTGTTCCTCTCCTGGTTTTGGCTGACCAAATATGGATGTAAAAATACTTACCAAATACTGTAGGTGGGAAACATGGGCGTACCCACCGTGGGGCAGGGGGGGCAGCTGCCCCCCCTAGAAGCAGGGGCGCACAGTGCTTGATCCGGCCCGTCGGGCCTCGCCGACATTGAACTGACAGTTCAGTGCCGGCGGGGCCCTTTAATCGCGGGCGGAATGTGGTGAGTGAGGAAGGCCTTGCGCCCTTCTATATGCAGCACATGCGTCGTGATCATCATCACGCCCCCTGGCAGCCCTGATGCGTCACGCCGCCTGTGCCAGGAGAAGACGGAGTCGGCGCGCTTCTTCAGAGCAGCGGGGGAGATAGGTGAGTACTGGTTTTTTTTTTTTTTACGCCGGGCCTGGCCTATGGGGGATTATGCTGCCTATGGGGGATTATGCTGGCTATGGGGGATTATGCTGCCTATGGGGATTTACGCTGCCTATGGGGATTATGCTGGCTATGGGGGGATTATGCTGGCTATGGGGGGATTATGCTGGCTTTGGGATTATGCTGGCTATGGGGGGATTATGCTGGCTATGGGGATTATGCTGGCTATGGGGGGATTATGCTGGCTTTTGGGGGGATTATTCTGGCTATGGGGATTATGCTGCTTATGGGGGATTATGTGGCTATGGGGATTATGCTGGCTATGGGGGGATTATTGCTGGCTATGGGGATTATGCTGCCTATGGGGGAATTATGCTGGCTATGGGGGATTATTTGGCTATGGTGATTATGCTGCCTATGGGGGATTATGCTGGCTTTGGGGGACTATGCTGTGTTGTGATGGGTTTGAGATGAGTTCTGAGCAGAGGCTCCCTCTGGTGGTTTACAAGCGGTGCTAGTGAGGATTGTGAGGACTGGGGATCAGGTGTTACTGACTGGTCTTATATAAGGGAGTCTTTTTCCCCATCAGGGTTGCCGGTGATCAATTGTTCTGGTCTGAATCCTTCATTCCAGTTTCCCTTGTAGCCTGCTGTGTAGTGTCTGCATCTCCTGCTTACAGATAAGACTTTTGCTTCTTTTTTGTTTTTGTGTGTTTTTGCATTTTGTCCTGCACTTCTTTGGGGCCTTCAGGGTCCCCTCCGGGGGCTTCTGCCCTCTCAGTTTAGTTCAGCCACTGAGTTTTGTTCTTTTGCTTTTTCCAGTTTTTTCAGTGGCTGCTGTTTTGATTTTGTTACACCAGAGAACTAATTTAGGTGGTAGAGGTCGTGTGATCTCAGGTGATTTTGAAATTAGTAGAGTTGGTGCTTTTCAGGGTTTTCTGGGATTGCAGTAAGTACCCTTCCTATCCTTTTCTATTTAGATAGTTTGGGCCCCAGCATTTGCTCATACTATTTTCTTTCTGTGTCAGTATTTCCTCTTGTCTAACGCCATTACATGTTTGGGGGCTTTCTGTTATCTTTGGGGTTCTGCTCCGGGGCAGATAGCTTTCCTATTTCTATCTTTAGGTGTAGTTAGTTTTCAGGCTGTGACGAGGCGTCTAGGACCAACGTAGGAAACGCTCCACGGCTGCCTCTAGTTGTGGTGGTTAGTCAGGGTACTGCAATCTCATAGATTCCAACTGTCTGGTGTATTGCCTTTTTTTACCTGCACTCCTCAGCTACCGAAAACATAACAGTATCACCGGCCAAAAAAAATTGAAAATTGTATGGTACTCACAGAAGGGAAAAAAATATTGTGAAAGAAAAAAGGTTGTCAGAGTTGTCAGAGATATTTTTCTGTTTGTTGCATTTTTTTTTTTTTTTTTCCCCTGTTTCTCTGGGGGTGCTGGGGAGGATCTTTTCCCAATGGAGTTTGCCACAGTTGTCTGGCCGTGTGGATCAGCTTGCACTGAGGTTCAGAGTATTGCTGCATATCTTGCTAGGTTGCTGTTGTGGAACCTGGATCCCCATGCCAGATTTGTTTTTAGGGGATCGAGCTACAGTTTCAGAATTTCAAAAATAATTGTAAATTGTTTTTTGCCTTAAAATCTAAGTCCTCAGGAAACGCAGCGCAGCAGGTTCAAATTATCATCTCTCTCCTGCGCGGCGATCCTTTAGGATTGGGCTTTTTCCCTGATACCTGGGGATCCTGTTTTGAGTGATGTTGATGCGTTTTTTCAGGCTTTGGGGTTATTGTACGATGAGCCTAAATGTCACTGATCAAACTGAAAAAAACCTTGTTGGCATTAAATCAGGGGCTTGATGACGCTGAGTTATTACTGTCAGAGATTCCGTAGGTGGGCAGTCCTGACCAATGGAATGACGACGCTTTGGCGGCCCTTTTCCGGAAGGGTCTGTCAGATAATGTAAAGGATGTTATGGTGGGATTCCCTGTCCCCTCTGGTCTCAATGATTCTATGTCATTAGTGATTCAAATTGACAGACGTTTGCGTGAGCGGAGAAGTATGCGTGGAATGGGTGTTGCCTTGTGAACCAGCTTCTGAACCCCTGCAGTGTGTTAGAGTGGTGTCTGGGGCACAGCGTCATGAGTTTCGAAAGCGCAATGGGTTATGTTTCTACTGTGGTGATGCCTCTCATGCTATTTCAGTCTGCCTAAGGGGGAAGACGTTTTGCACGCTCAGTTGTCTTGGGTAGTGTTCAGACTAAGTTTTTATTAACTGTCATCTGATATGCTCTCTGTCCTCATTTTCTGCTCAGGCTTTCGTTGATTCTGGAGCAGCTATTAACCTGATGGATTATGATTTTGCCCAAACGTTGTGGGTTTCCCTTGATACCCTACAGAAGTCTATTCCCTACTGGGGATCGATTTACCCCTTTGGCTGAGAATAAACCCCAGTTTTCTACTCAGGTGATAATGAGGGTTGAACCTGATCACCAGGAGTGCTGCAAATTTTTGGTTCTGTATATCTGCATGACATTATCGTGCTGGGTTTCCCTTGGTTACAGTCTCATAAACCTGTTTTGGATTGGAAATCTGTGTCTGTAACCAGTTGGGGCTGCCAATGTGTTAATACCAACACTCCTGTTTTTTCTGCCTCCCCCCAGGCTCAGGATGTTCCTGACTTTTTGTTTGATTTTTTGATGTGTTTAGCGAAAGTAAATCTGCATCCTTGCCTCCCCATAGGAGCTATGACTGCGCTATTGAATTAGTGCCGGGGGTAGTAAATTCCCTAAAAGGGCGCCTTTTTAACTTGTCTGTACCTGAACATGACGCTATGCGGTCTTATATCAAGGAATCATTGGAGAAGGGTCATATCAGACATCCTCTTCACCCTTAGGTGCCGGTTTTTTCTTTGTGGCCCAAAAAAGATGGTTCATTAAGGCCGTGTATTGATTATCGTCCTTGAACAATATTACTGTGAAATATCAATACCCGTTACCCTTGATTTCTGACCTGTTTTTTCCCGGGTGAAAAACGCTACTTGGTTTACCAAGCTTGACCTCAGGGGGGCGTATAACCTTATTCGCATTAAGCACGGGGATGAATGGAAGACGGCATTCAATACCCCTGAAGGGCATTTTGAGTACCTAGTGATGCCCTTTGGGCTCACTAATGCTCCTTCCGTCTTCCAGTCCTTCATGAATGACATTTTCAGGGATTTTGTGGACAAATTTCTGATTGTTTATTTGGATGATATCTTGATTTTTTCTAATGACTGGGACTCTCATGTGAAACATGTTCGAACTGTATTCCAGATTTTGAGAGAGAATGCTCTGTATGTGAAGGGATCAAAGTGTCTTTTTGGCGTACAGAGGATCTCATTTCTGGGATTCATTTTGTCCCCATCTGTTATTGAAATGGACCCGGTCAAGGTTCAGGCCATCTGTGATTGGGTCCAACCTACTTCATTAAAGGCTCTTCAGAGATTTTTGGGTTTTGCCAATTTTTATCGTAAATTTATTGGTAATTTCTCGGTTATTGTTAAACCATTAACTGATTTGACCAGAAAGGGTTCTGATGTGGTGAATTGGCCTCCTGAGGCAGTCTCTGCATTTCAGGAACTTAAGCAGAGATTCACTTCTGCTCCTGTTCTACGGCAGCCTGATGTTTCTCTGCCATTTCAGGTGGAGGTTGATGCCTCTGAAATTGGGGCAGGTGCCGTTTTGTCCCAAAAAGATCCATAGACCTCTAAAAGTAACCCTTGTGCCTTTTTCTCTCGAAAATTTTCTCCTACTGAACGTAATTATGACGTAGGTAATCGGGAGTTGTGGGCTTTTGAAGAGTGGAGACATTGGCTGGAGGGAGCCAAACATCAGGTGGTGGTCCTTACGGACCATAAGAATCTGGTCTATCTGGAATCTGCCAAGCGACTCAATCCTAGACAGGCCAGGTGGGCCTTGTTTTTCACACGTTTTAATTTTGTGGTTTCCTTTCTTCCTGGCACTAAGAATGTTAAGGCGGATGCCCTCTCGAGGAGTTTTCTTGCGGACTCTCCTGAGTTATCTGATCCTTCTGTTATTTTGAAAGAGGGTGTAGTTCTTTCCGCCATCTCGCCCAATTTGAGACTTGCTCTGGAGGGGTGTCAGGAGGATAGGCCCGAGCGCTGCCCTGTTGGAAAATTGTTTGTCCCGGACCAATGGAAAAAGAGTGTGATGTCTGAGATTCATTGTTCCGCATTGGCTGGGCATCCCGGAATTTTTGGTACCAGAGACTTGGTTAGCCGGTCCTTTTGGTGGCCTACCTTGTCTCGTGATGTCAGGGAATTTGTGCAGTCCTGCGGGACTTGCTCTCGCTCCAAGCCTTGCTCTCGCTCTAGTGGTTTGTTGATGCCATTGCCTGTGCCCAAGAGACCATGGACCCATATCTCTATGGATTTCATTTCCGATCTTCCTGTTTCTCAGAGAATGACCACCTGTCACGCTGTCTAATGATATGTGTACGATGTCAGTAAACTATTCTTACAGAAACAACACTCTATACAACATATAGTTTAGCAACATCAGCATGTAAATATAGAATAGATTTACCTGACACGATATACGTTGAACTCAGGGTTAATCTTGAGGACTTGATACGCTGTCACAGGAAAGAGGAGGACCGGGGTCTAACCTGACCCTAAAACTGGGGTCCTAACTAATCCCTCACCTTGGAGGTACTGATAATGGTTCAGAGGTCCAAGTCTCCAGCCTAACCTAGTCTCCTATCAGTCCCTGAACCCTGTAATCAGTCCTAAGAATGACCCTGATTACCACCAAAGGGATATGGGCTGATCTCTGCTAAATACACAGATTAGACATATAGGACAGACTGGAGAAAACACAGACTCGCATACACACTCAAACACAGAAGGAACATAAATGGTCTGGGATATAAAATTCTAAGCAAGTTGAGCTTAAAACAACTAAGGAGCTCTTTAACTTAAGTCTATACAGATTCAATCCTATCTGTGGTCTGCATGAAGAATTTCACTGGCAACTCCTAAAACAGACAACCAGGGATTTAAAGGAAACCAATCAACAAATAATCAATTGCAGCCGGGAGAAACTGAACCCAGTCCCAGAACCGAGCACAGACAGAATTAACTCCCTCACTGCCAAACACAAAGAAACAGCAACTCAGCTGTGAGAAGTCAGAATGTGCAACCGCGACGATCTTCGTGGCGATGCACACATGACAGTACCCCCCCTTCTACGAGGGGCCTCCGGACCCTCAGGGCCAGGTCTGCCCGGGTGAGTTCTGTGGAAGGTCCGAACCAACCGATCTGCGTTAATGTCAGACGCAGGAACCCACGTCCTCTCCTCTGGACCATACCCCTTCCAATGCACCAAGTACTGAAGGGACCGGCGATTCAGACGTGAGTCAATGATCTTTGACACTTGAAACTCCAAGTTACCATTGACCACCACTGGAGGAGGAGGTAGAGGTGACGGTATGACTGGTGCCACGTACCTCTTAAGTAATGACTTGTGGAACACATTGTGGATTTTAAACGTAGGAGGGAGGTCCAGACGAAATGCCACAGGATTAATTATGGAACTGATCCTGTACGGCCCGATGAATCTGGGACCCAGTTTCCAGGAGGGAACTTTAAGTTTTATATTCCTGGTAGACAACCATACCAGATCGTTCACATTCAGATCTGGACCAGAAACTCTCCTCCTATCAGCCATACGTTTATAACGGTTCCCCATAGCACTCAGATTATTCAATACACCTCTCCACACTGAAGCAAGTGACGACGAGAAACGCTCCTCCTCAGGAACCCCAGAAGGGCCCCCCCATTGAAAGTACAAAACTGGGGATGAAAACCATATGCCCCAAAAAACGGGGATTTACCAGTGGACTCGCTCCGCCTGTTGTTAAGAGCGAACTCTGCCAGAGGCAAGAAAGAAGACCAGTCCTCCTGGTTCTCTGAGACAAAACACCGAAGATAAGTCTCAAGGCTTTGATTCAGACGCTCTGTCTGACCATTGGTCTGCGGATGAAAAGCCGAGGAAAATGACAATTGCATCCCCCGACGTAAACAAAATGCCCTCCAAAATTTAGACACAAACTGAGACCCCCTATCTGACACCACATCAGAAGGCAACCCATGAAGTCTCACAATCTCCCCAATGAACACCTGTGCCAGAGTTTTAGCATTAGGGAGGGCAGGAAGAGCAATGAAATGTGCCATCTTACTGAACCTGTCAACAACCACCAGTATGACAGTTTTCCCTGACGACGGAGGAAGATCCGTAATGAAGTCCATAGACAAATGAGTCCATGGACGCTCCGGAAGTTTCAAGGGTAAGAGGGTCCCAGATGGACGGGTATGCGGGGTCTTAGAGCGAGCACAAACCCCACAGGACGCGACAAAAGTTATAACATCTTTATTAACGTTAGGCCACCAAAACCGGCGAGAAAGGAGATCTAAAGTAGCCTTACTCCCTGGATGTCCTGCTAAAGCAGAATTATGATGTGCCTCAATAACCTTTTGTCTCAACTGATTTGGGACAAACAGTCTCCCTGAAGGTCCTGCAGGGGCGTCCCCCTGAGCCTCTAATACCTCCTCCTCAAGCTCAGAACATACAGCCGACACTACCACCCCCTCCTGAAGGATAGGAATCGGGTCATCCGTTTTCCCGGCCCCTGGGAAACTGCGAGACAAGGCATCAGCCTTAACATTCTTAGACCCAGGGCGATATGTGACGACAAAATTAAACCTGGTAAAAAACAACGACCATCGAGCTTGTCTGGAATTCAGACGCTTAGCAGATTCCAAATACAGCAGGTTTTTGTGATCAGTAATGACGGTAACCGGGTGGACTGCCCCCTCCAAAAAGTGACGCCATTCTTCAAAAGCCAACTTAATGGCCAAAAGTTCCCTATTGCCGATATCATAATTCCTTTCGGCGGACGACAACTTCTTAGAAAAGAAAGCGCACGGATGCCATTTACCAGGGGACGGACCCTGGGACAATATTGCACCCACCCCTACGTCAGACGCGTCCACCTCCACAATGAACGGCTGTGATGCATCTGGTTGGATGAGAACGGGTGCCGAAGCAAAACATTTTTTCAAAGAGGAAAAAGCTTGGCAAGCTTTGTCCGACCATTTAGAAAAATCCGTCCCTTTTCTTGTCATGTCAGTGAGAGGTTTGACAACAGATGAGAAATTACAAATAAATTTCCGGTAGTAGTTAGCAAACCCCAGAAAACGCTGCAGAGCCTTAAGATCCTCTGGCTGATCCCATTCAAGCACTGCTCTCACTTTTTCAGAGTCCATACGGAAACCGGAGGCTGACACCAAGAAACCCAAAAACTGAAGTTCCTGTACAGCAAATACACACTTTTCCAGTTTGGCGTATAGTTTATTGTCTCGCAAGATCTGCAACACCTGTCTCACATGCTCCTGGTGAGACACAAGATCTGGCGAGTAAATTAAAATGTCATCCAAATATACGACCACAAACAGCCCCACAAGGTGACGAAAAATGTCATTAACAAAATGTTGGAATACTGCTGGTGCAGTAGTCAGACCAAAAGGCATGACAAGGTTCTCATAATGTCCCTCCGGCGTGTTAAACGCCGTTTTCCACTCATCCCCCTCTTTTATCCTAATCAAATTATACGCCCCCCTGAGATCCAATTTAGAGAACCATTTGGCGCCCACAATTTGATTGAAGAGATCAGGAATAAGAGGGAGAGGATACGGATCTCGAACAGTAATCCGATTAAGTTCGCGGAAATCCAAGCAAGGGCGTAGGCCTCCATCTTTTTTCTTCACAAAGAAGAACCCCGCGGCTACTGGGGAAGATGAAGGTCTAATATGCCCTTTGGCCAGACTTTCCGAAATATAGTCTTTCATAGCCTGCCTCTCAGGACCAGAAAGGTTATACAACCTAGCTTTAGGCAACTTAGCATCAGGAAGGAGATTAATAGAGCAGTCATACACGCGATGAGGAGGCAACTCCTGACACCCCTCCTCAGAGAACACATCCCCAAAGTCCTCCAAAAAAGGAGGCAATGTACTAGGCACGACCGCACTGATGACTGTGTTCATGCAGTTACTTTTGCAAAACTCACCCCATTGGCTTATCTCTCTGGACTGTCAATTAATCACAGGGTTATGTTTAACCAACCAAGGAAGTCCCAACACAATGGGAGTAGGTAGACACTCCAACACATAACAAGATAATTGTTCCCTATGTATCGCCCCTACCCGAATATCAATGTTATGGACCTCATGAACAAAGCTACCTTGGCCGAGAGGCCTGGCGTCAATGGAGAATATAGGGATCGGTTTGGCCAATACACTCAGAGGCATACCTTGAGCCTGAGCTAACTGAGCGTCAACCAGATTAGCCCCGGACCCACTATCAAGAAGAACAGAAAATCTCTCCACTCTCGTACCAACCACCATCTCCACTGGTACAAGGAACTGAGAAGAACTAGCGGACGAAATACATACTCCCAGGTTGTCGTCCACCACACAACCTGGGATTAACAGTTTTCCGGCAACTTTTTGCTCAACAAGGCACGGGATGGACATCCCCCAACAAAATGTCCCTCTTTCCCGCAGAAGAAACACCTTCTAGTCCTGCTGCGTACCACCAATCCCCTCCTACGAAATGATGTCCCTCCCAACTGCATAGGCTCATCCGAACAGACAAGGGGAACCTCAACATAAGGGACTTTTGTAGTAGGTGGAGCAACTACTGGGGGCGGAGTTACCTCACCCCTCTCCCGAAGCCGTCTATCAGTACGGATAGCTAGGGCCATAGCAGCCTCCAGTGATGGAGGAGAATCATACTGAGCCAAAACGTCCTTTAATTTGTCAGAAAGCCCATGACAAAACTGACTCCTAAGAGCTGGGTCATTCCACTGAGTATCTGTGGCCCATCTACGGAACTCAGAAGCAAATTCCTCCGCCGGACGATCTCCCTGCTGTATCTTACGTAATTTTGTCTCAGCAAGAGAGACCCGATCTGGGTCATCATATACCAAACCCAGGGCAGTAAAAAATCGATCTACAGACTGTAGAGCCGGGGATCCCGGAGGAAGGGAGAATGCCCAGGATTGAGGGTCCCCTTGTAGGAGCGAGATAACAATTCCCACTCTCTGCTCTTCACTCCCTGATGATCGAGGCCGAAGCCGAAAATACAATTTACATGCTTCCCGGAAGGTGAAAAATTTGTCTCGCCCACCAGTGAACTTGTCCGGGAGAGCTACTTTAGGTTCAAATCTGGTTTGCTCCAGGGGAGACAAAACTTTGGACTTAATGTCCGTCAGCTCCATGGATAATCCCTGCAACTGCAGAGCCAGCTGGGCTACTGGATCCATGGCAACTGGGGATAATTTTATGGGCCAGTGAAAATGTCACGCTGTCTAATGATATGTGTACGATGTCAGTAAACTATTCTTACAGAAACAACACTCTATACAACATATAGTTTAGCAACATCAGCATGTAAATATAGAATAGATTTACCTGACACGATATCCGTTGAACTCAGGGTTAATCTTGAGGACTTGATACGCTGTCACAGGAAAGAGGAGGACCGGGGTCTAACCTGACCCTAAAACTGGGGTCCTAACTAATCCCTCACCTTGGAGGTACTGATAATGGTTCAGAGGTCCAAGTCTCCAGCCTAACCTAGTCTCCTATCAGTCCCTGAACCCTGTAATCAGTCCTAAGAATGACCCTGATTACCACCAAAGGGATATGGGCTGATCTCTGCTAAATACACAGATTAGACATATAGGACAGACTGGAGAAAACACAGACTCGCATACACACTCAAACACAGAAGGAACATAAATGGTCTGGGATATAAAATTCTAAGCAAGTTGAGCTTAAAACAACTAAGGAGCTCTTTAACTTAAGTCTATACAGATTCAATCCTATCTGTGGTCTGCATGAAGAATTTCACTGGCAACTCCCAAAACAGACAACCAGGGATTTAAAGGAAACCAATCAACAAATAATCAATTGCAGCCGGGAGAAACTGAACCCAGTCCCAGAACCGAGCACAGACAGAATTAACTCCCTCACTGCCAAACACAAAGAAACAGCAACTCAGCTGTGAGAAGTCAGAATGTGCAACCGCGACGATCTTCGTGGCGATGCACACATGACACCACCATCTGGGTAATTTGTGATAGGTTTTCCAAAATGATACATCTTGTGCCATTACCTAAGTTGCCTTCCTCCTCTGAATTGGTGCCGTTGTTCCTTCAGCACGTGGTTCGTTTACACGGCATTCCTGAGAACATTGTGTCTGACAGAGGAGTCCAGTTTGTTTCCAGATTTTGGAGGACTTTTTGTTCTAAACTGGGTGTTCAATTGTCTTTCTCCTCGGCATTTCATCCTCAGACCAATGGTCAAACTGAGAGAACAAACCAGATATTGGAGACTTATCTAAGATGCTTTGTGTCTGCTGATCAGGATGACTGGGTCTCTTTTTTTGCCTTTGGCTGAGTTTGCTCTTAATAATAGGGCTAGCTCTGCCACTTTGATGTCTCCGTTTTTCTGTAATTCTGGGTTTCACCCTCGATTTTCTTCAGGACAGACGGAGGCTTCTGTCTGTCCAGGTGTTGACTCTGTTGTGGAGCGTATGCAGCAGATTTGGGACCAGGTAGTGGAGAGGTTGTCCCTCTCTCAGGAGAAGGCCCAGCGGTTTGCTAACCGGCATAGGACTGATGGTCCTCGGTTTAAAGTGGGGAACTTGGTCTGGTTGTCCTCAAAGAATATTCCTATGAGAGTAGCATCTCCTAAATTTAAGCCTAGGTTCATTAGACCTTATAAGATCATGGAGATTATTAATCCTGTTTCTTTTCGTTTGCTTCTTCCAGGGACATTTAAGATCCATAACGTGTTCCACAAGTCCTTGTTGAAGAGGTTTGTTGAGCCAGTGGTTCCTGCTGCTGTGCCTCCTGACCCTGTTTTGGTTGAGGGCAATCTGGAGTATGTGGTTGAGAAAATATTGGATTCTCGTTTTTCTAGACGGAAACTCCAGTATTTGGTTAAATGGAGAGGTTATGGTCAGGAAGACAATTCTTGGGTGTTTGCTTCGGACATCCATGCTAGGAGACTTATCCGTGCGTATCATAGAACTCATCCTGACCGACCTGGTTGCTCAAATGAGGGTTCGGTGACCCCTCCTCAAGGGGGGGTACTGTTGTGAATGGGTTTGAGATGAGTTCTGAGCAGAGGGCTCCCTCTGGTGGTTACAAGCGGTACTGGATGTCCAGTGAAGATTGTGGGGACTGGGAATCAGGTGTTACTGACTGGTCTTATATAAGGGAGTCATTTTCCCATCAGGGTTGCCGGTGATCAATTGTTCTGGTCTGAATCCTTCATTCCAGTTTCCCTTGTAGCCTGCTGTGTCGTGTCTGCATCTCCTGCTTACAGATAAGACTTTTGCTTCTTTTGTGTTTTTGCTGTGTTTTTGCATTTTGTCCTGCACTTCTTTGGGGGCCTTCAGGGTCCCCTCCGGGGGCTTCTGCCCTCTCAGTTTAGTTCAGCCACTGAGTTTTGTTCTTTTGCTTTTTCCAGTTTTTTCAGTGGCTGCTGTTTTGATTTTGTTACACCAGAGAACTAATTTAGGTGGTAGAGGTCGTGTGATCTCAGGTGATTTTGAAATTAGTAGAGTTGGTGCTTTTCAGGGTTTTCTGGGATTGCAGTAAGTACCCTTCCTATCCTTTTCTATTTAGATAGTTTGGGCCCCAGCATTTGCTCATACTATTTTCTTTCTGTGTCAGTATTTCCTCTTGTCTAACCGCCATTACATGTTTGGGGGCTTTCTGTTATCTTTGGGGTTCTGCTCCGGGGCAGATAGCTTTCCTATTTCTATCTTTAGGTGTAGTTAGTTTCTCAGGCTGTGACGAGGCGTCTAGGACCAACGTAGGAACGCTCCACGGCTGCCTCTAGTTGTGGTGGTTAGTCAGGGTACTGCAATCTCATAGATTCCAACTGCTCTGGTGTATTGCCTTTTTTTACCTGCACTCCTCAGCTACCGAAACATAACAATGCTGGCTATGGAGACTATGCTGCTTATGGGGGATTATGCTGCCTACTGGGTACTACTATGCTGCCTATTAGGGACTATGCTGCCTATGGGGGATTATGCTGCCTATTGAGGACATATGCTGCGTATTGGGGACCTATGCTGCCTATTGTGACATTTACCTGCCTATTGGGGACCTATGCTGCCTATTGGGGTCCTATGCTGCCTATTGGGGACCTATGCTGCCTATTGGGACCTATGCTGTCTATTGGGACCTATGCTGTCTATTGGGGACCTATGCTGTCTATTGGGGACATATGCTGCCTATTGAGGACATATGCTGCCTATTGGGGACTATGCTGCCTATTGAGGACATATGCTGCCTATTGGGGACCTATGCTGCCTATTGAGGACATATGCTGCCTATTGGGGATCAATGCTGCCTATTGGGGACATTTACCTGCCTATTGGGGACCTATGCTGCCTATTGGGGACCTATGCTGCCTATTGGGGACCTATGCTGCCTATTGAGGACATATGCTGCCTATTGGGGATTAATGCTGCCTATTGGGGACATTTACCTGCCTATTGGGGACATTTACCTGCCTATTGGGGACTATGCTGCCTATTGGGGACCAATGCTGCCTATTGGGGACATTTACCTGCCTATTAGGGACTCTCGCACCACACCAGTCTGAGCCTGAGCTAAAAGCGGAGTTGCGCCAATATGTGTACCGATGAGGATGAAATGATATGGATTGGCAAGGCTGGAGTGGTGGGCAGTGCAGGCTGTATGTCTCTGTGTGGGCAGTTTTATTGCTGGTATATTGTTTTTGTAGCGCTGTATATATATTGGTATTTTACTAATAGCAATTTGGAATCCCTAGGAAATAATGATATCAAGAAAGAGAAAAATTGCTTCACTTGTGACAAATATGGAACCGAACACTGACCATCTCATTAGCCAAAAGCCGGGCCATAGTTCCCATTGAAATACCAGTAAGTTTATTGATTTTTAACTTTACTTGTTCTTTATTTTAAGTATTGTATTTGTTCCTGTTTATTTTTATTTTTTTTACTTCAAAATAAGAGTGTAGTATATGGTGTATACAGGGTCATACACATCGTGTGCGGTATATAGAGTGTAGTATATGGTGTATACAGGTCATACACATCGTGTGCGGTATATAGAGTGTAGTATATGGTGTATACAGGTCATACACATCGTGTGCGGTATATAGAGTGTAGTATATGGTGTATACAGGGTCATACACATCGTGTGCGGTATATAGAGTGTATATACACTGCTGTATTATACTTTTTATGTACAGGTTATAATGCCTCTTATTCTTTGTATAGAGGTGAGTGTGCCATGTATAATATATGGTATATACAGCGTAGTGTCGCATACATTGCTGTATTATACAATATACAACAGTTCTAATGCTCCATACCTAATATGCAGGATAATGTACAGTGTATATGATGTAACCTGTATAAGATGTGACATTGGCTTGCCCCCCCTAGTTTTGATCCTGGGTACGCCCATGGGTGGGAACATAAGGAGAAAACTAAATATTGAAGATCCCCGTAGCCAAACTCAGGGTCGGTTTTAGGCAAAGTGGGGCCCGAGGCAAAAGTTTAAATTGGGGTCCCAAATGCTAACAAATTGCACATCACACAGAAGCATTTCTGTTGTATTTACGTGCGCTGTGTTCAGGCCACTTAACGAGTGTGATCGACAATACTGAAGTCTTCCGACGCTTTTTTCCCGGCATCTTTACACCAACTGCGAAAGAATGATGGGAACCGAACAATCACTATTACATCAAACTGTCCCCATACAGTATCATGTTATCAGCAGCACATCTACAGTATACACCGGCAATGTGCTGCTGAGAACAATGATTTTTGTTCCGCATTTTGCTTGTTTAGTATAACACACCCCATAGTCCTCCATATAATATAATGTGCCCCACAGTCCTCCATATAGTATAATATACTCCCCAAGTCCTCCATGTAGTATAATATACTCCCATAGTCCTCCATATAGTATAATACACCCCCCATAGTTCTCCATATACTATAATACATTCCCCATAGTCCTCCATATAGTATAATACACTCCCTATAGTCCTCCATATATTAAAATACAATGCTCAGTCCTCCATATAGTAAAATACACTCCTCAGTCCTCCATATAGTATGATACACTCCTCATAGTCCTCCATACAGTATAATACACTCCTCATAGTGCTCCATATAGTATAATACACTCCTCATAGTGCTCCATATAGTATAATACACTCCTCAGTCCTCCATATAGTATAATACACTCCTCATAGTCCTCCATATAGTAAAATACACTGCTCAGTCCTCCATATAGTAAAATACACTGCTCAGTCCTCCATATAGTATAATACACTCCTCAGTCTTCCATATAGTATAATACACTCCTCATAGTCTTCTATATATTAACCCCTTTCTGCCATTTGGTCGTATTATCCTGTCCATAGTACCTGGGCCCGTATGACCATGGACGGGATAGTACGTTACATGCAATCAGCCGCGCTCCCGGGGTCGAGCGCGGCCGATCGCGGACAGGTGTCAGCTGATTATCACAGCTGACACTTGGCTTTATGTGCCAGAAGCGGTCACGGACCACTCCCGGCACATTAACCCGTGGCACACCGCGATTAAACATAATCGTGGCGTAGCAGGGGCACGGGGAAGCAGGGCGCAGGGAAGGGTCTCCCTGCGTGCTTCCCCGAGACCCTCAGAACAGCGCGATGGCCGCGGGTCCTTCCGGGTCCTGCAGGGAGGCGGCTTCCTCAGTGTCTGCCAGCAGTGCCTGTGAGATCGCTGGTCTCACAGATTGCTGTGCACACTGTCAGACCAGCGATCTGAAGTTATACAGTGATGTCGCACCCTGGGACAAAGTAAAAAGGTAAAAAAAATAACATGTGTAAAAAAAGTTCCTAAATAAAGTAAAAAAAATATTCCCCAATAAATTAATTTCTTTAATGTAAAAAAACAAAACACAACAATAAAAGTACACATATTTAGTATCGCCGCGTCCGTAACGACCCGCCCTATAAAACTGTCCACTAGTTAACCCCTTTAGTGAACCCCTTAAAAAAAAAAGCAAAAAACAATGCTTTATCATCATACCGCCGAACAAAAAGTGGAATAACACGCGATCAAAAAGACGGATATAAATCAACATGGTACCGCTGAAAACGTCATCTTGTCCCGCAAAAAATAAGCCACCATACTGCGCCATCAGCGAAAAAATAAAAAGTTATAGCTCGCAGAAGAAAGCGATGCAAAAATAATTATTTTTTATATAAAATTGTTTTTATTGTATAAAAGCGCCAAAACATAAAAAAATGATGTAAATGAGGTATCGCTGTAATCGTACTGACCCGAAGAATAAAACTGCTTTATCAATTTTACCACACGCGGAACGGTATAAACGTCCCGCCCAAAAGAAATTCATGAATTGCTGATTTTTGTTCATTTTAACCTCCCAAAAATCTAAATAAAAAGCGATCAAAAATATCACGTGCCCAAAAATGGTACAAATAAAAACGTCAACTCGTCCCGCAAAAAATAAGACCTCACATGACTCTGTGGGCCAAAATATGCAAAAATTATAGCTCTCAAAACGTCATGAAAAAACTATTTTTTGCAATAAAAAGCGTCTTTTAGCGTGACAGCTGCCAAACAGAAAAACCCGCTATAAATAGTAAATCAAACCCCCTTTATCACCCCCTTAGTTAGGGAAAAATAATAAAATTAAAAAAATGTATTTATTTCCATTTTCCCATTAGGGTTAGGGTTAGGATTGCGGCTAAAGTTAGGGTTGGGGCTAAAGTTAGGATTAGGGTTAGCGTTGGGATTAGGGTTATGGTTAGGGTTGGGACTAGGGTTAGGGGTGTGTTGGGGTTAGGGTTGGAGTTAGAATTGGGGAAGTTTCCACTGTTTAGGCACATCAGGGGCTCTCCAAATGTGACATGGCGTCTGATCTCAATTCCAGCCAATTCTGTGTTGAAAAAGTCTAACGGTGATCCTTCCCTTCTGAGCTCTGCCCAAACAGTAGTTTACCCCCACATAAGGGGTATCAGAGTACTCAGGACAAATTGCACAATATCTCTTAGGGTCCAATTTCTTCTGTTACCCTTGGGAAAATAAAAAATTGGGGGTGAAAATATCATTTTTGTAAAAAAAAGGATTTTTTTGTTTTTACGGCTGTACGTTATAAACTTCTGTGAAGCACTTGGGGCTTCATATCGCTCACCACACATCTAGATAAGTTCCTTGTGGGGTCTATTTTCCAAAATGGGGTCACTTGTGGGGGGTTTCCACTGTTTAGGCACATCAGGGGCTCTCCAAATGCGACATGACGCCCGCAGACCATTCCATCAAAGTCTGCAATCCAAAAAGTCACTACTTCTCTTCCGAGCCCCAACATGTGCCCATACAGTAGTTTTCTCCCACATATAGGGTATCAGAATACTCAGGACAAATCAGACAACAACTTTTGGGGTCCAATTTCTCCTGTTACCTTTGGGAAAATGAAAAATTGGGGCCGAAAATATCATTTTTGTGGAAAAAAATTATGATTTTTTATTTTTATGGCTCTACATTATAAACTTCTGTGAAGCACTTGGGGGTTCAAAGTTCTCCCCACACATCTAGATAAGCTCCTTGGGGGGTCAATTTTCCAAATTGGGGTCACTTGTGGGGGGTTTCCACTGTTAAGACACATCAGGGGCTCCCCAAATGCGACATGACACCTGCAGACAATTCCATCAAAGTCTGCAATCCAAAAAGTCACTACTTCCCTTCCAAGCCCCGACGTGTGCCCATACAGTAGTTTTCTCCCACATATTGGGTATCAGCATACTCAGGACAAATTAGACAACAACTTTTGGGGTCCAATTTCTCCGTTACCCTTATGAAAAAAAATATTGGGGGCGAAAAAAATCATTTTTGTAAAAAAAAACATTTTTGATTTTTACGGCTGTATACTTCGGGGTTCAAAGTGCTCACCACACATCTAGATAAGTTCCTTGGGGGGTCTATTTTCCAAAATGGGGTCACTTGTGGGGGGTTTCCACTGTTTAGGCACATCAGGGGCTCTCCAAACGCGACGACATGATACCCGCAAACCATTCCATCAAAGTCTGCAATCCGAAAAGTCACTACTTCCCTTCTGAGCCCCGACGTGTGCCCATACAGCAATTTTCTCCAACATATGGGGTATCAGCGTACTCAGGACAAATTGGACAACAACTTTTGGGGTCCAATTTCTCCTGTTACCCTTAGGAAAATAAAAAGTTGGGGACTAAAAGATCATGTTTGTGGAAAAAATATTATTTTTTTATTTTCATGCTCGGGTGTTATAAACTTTAGTGAAGCACCTGGGCGTTCAAAGTGCTCACCACTAGGGTTGAGCATTCCGATACCGAAACCCGGTTCCGATACCTGAAATCCAATGTAAGTCTATGGGAACAAAATATCGGAATTAAAAATATTCCGATATTTTGTTCCCATAGACTTACATTGGATTTCAGGTATCGGAACCGGGTTTCGGTATCGGAATGCTCAACCCTACTCACCACATATCTAGATAAGTTCCTTGGGGGTCTAGTTTCCAAAATGGTGTCATTTGTGGGGGGTTTCCACTGTTTAGGCACATCAGGGGCTCTCCAAACACAACATGGCGTCCAGCCAATTCTTCGTTGAAAAAGTCAAACGGTGCTCCTTCCCTTCCGAGCTCTGCCATGCACCAGTGGTTTACCCCCACATATGGGGTATCAGCATACTCATGACAAGTTGAACAATAACTTTTGGGGTCTTGTTACCCTTGGGAAAATAAAAATTGGGGTGAAAAGATCATTTTTGTGGAAAAAATATGATTTTTTAATTTTACGGCTCTACGTTACAAACTTGTGTGAAGCACTTGGGGGTTCAAATTGCTCACCACAGATATAAATAAGTTCCTTAGGGGCTTTAGTTTCCAAAATGGTGTCACTTGTGGGGGGTTTCCACTGTTTAGGCGCATCAGGCGCTCTCCAAACGCGACATGGCGTCCAATCTCAATTCCAGCCAATTTTGGGTTGAAAAAGTAAAACGGCGCTCCTTCCCTTACGAGCTCTGCCGTGTGCCCAAACCGTGGTTTTCCCCCACATATGGGGTATTGGCGTACTCAGAAGAAATTGCACAACAACTTTATCTGTCAATTTTCTCCTTTTACTCTTGTGATAATAAAAAAAATGTTTGTAAAAGATCATTTTTGTGACTAAAAAGTTAAATGTTCATTTTTTCCTTCCATGTTGCTTCAGCTCCTGTGAAGCACCTGAAGGGTTAATAAACTTCTTGAATGTGGTTTTGAGTACCTTGAGGGGTGCAGTTTTTAGAATGGTGTCACTTTTGGGTATTTTCTGCCATACAGACCCCTCAAAGTGACTTCAAATGTGAGGTTGTCCCTTAAAAAAATGGCTTTGTAAATTTTGTTGTAAAAATGAGAAATCGCTGGTCAACTTTTAACCCTTATGATTTCCTAACAAAAAAATATTTTGGTTCCAAAATTGTGCTGATGTAAAGTAAACATGTGGGAATTGTTATTTATTAACTATTTTGTGTGACATATTTCTCTGGTTTAAGGGAATAAAAATTCAAAGTTTGAAAATTGCAAAATTTTCAAAATTTTCGCCATATTTGCGTTTTTTTTTAAAAGCAAACGCAAGTTATATCGAAGAAATTTTACTACTAAGTACAATATGTCACGAGAAAACAGTCTCAGAATCGCAAAGATCCGTTGAAGCGTTCCAGAGTTATAACCTCATAATTAGTGTTGAGCGATACTGCTCGATATCTAAAAATATCGGATCGGAATGGTATCACCGATATCACTAAATATCGGCGATATCCGATTCCGATACCGGAAGTCCCATGTAAGTCTATGGGAACAAAATATCGCAACTAAAAAAACACTTTCTTTCCTTGTAAACACAAAATATACACACTTAGAATACATTATATATATATACACATGTCATTGTGACATATATATACATATATTTATAGTTTATTCACTTCTACATAGTAAAATAGCCTCTGATTCAATTGCCGGGTAAAGTCGGCATTTGTGAAAAGACAGAAGCACCCGAGGGTCCAGTCGCCACAGAGATGTTGCATCGCACCCAGCGGTGTGACAACTTACTCTCAGGTAAGGAGGAAACACCCCATTGACTCCAACCACTGCATTCAACAGTACACTATGCCAGCTGAGTGTAGGCGGACCCAATGGGATGGTCTAGCTCAGGCTGGTTAGAACAGGGTGTAGCTAGTTGGATGGGAGAGGTTGAGGCAGCCTTATGCTGCATGTCTTTGTAGTAAGAATTGTTTCCTTTCCTGCTTTCTTACTATGTCGCATACTCCACTCTGCTACATCACTCTGCACCATTGCTCTATCTCACATCTATCTGCCCTGGAAGGATACCGTCTTAACTGTACAAGACTTATCACCTAGCTGCACTACACCATCCCTGCCAGAGGACCTGCACAGCAGCGCTGGTCACCCTGACCAGGTACTACAGGTGGCGTCACGACAAACTACACATTCTATCATCCCCTGGAAATATCCCACATTCCAGTGAGCGACCAGGGCACGGACATAGCTGTGCTACCCGCCACATCCCCCATAGAAGTCGACGGGCTTGGTGCCGAGTACCCCCAAAACCTGTGGCTCTGTGCGACTCAACTTTGGCGTCACGAACAGGATTCAGAAGCTCGCTATAAGCGAGTCCTGTGTGCCTTAATTGAACTGTTTTTTTTGCTTGAGAATTGCAAAAATCATCATAGACTGTATTTGCTATTTTTCCGTCATATCTGCGCCACGAGGCACAGGTGAAGAATAAGGGCGTGCTCTCGTGGGCGTACACTCACTCCGTGGCACGAAAATTATGTCCGCACACTCTAAATGTTACTGCAATGTAAGATCGTGCCCCACAGCTCTGGAGTTCCGCCTCCTCATCCTCCTCAGTGGGCGGAAACGAACGCGAAGGTCCCGCCTCCCTACAAAAGATGTCGCCTCTCCTGATGCTAATGACACATGTGACTTGGCAGAGATGGCGAATGGACGTGAGCAGAAGTGGGAAGGGATGGAGGAGTCAGAGCTCTCCCCCCACGGAAGCGACCCGATCGCCACGGAGCCACCGTTTGGCACCCGGCCTGGAAACTCTCCTACGCTGGAAGAAGCTGAGGATACCCTGAGAGACCTGGCCCAGCACCGGGAGGAGGTCGCCAGGATGGAAGCGAGCTGGCGGGCCCTAAAACTACAATTGGAGCGGCGCCAATCCCTCTTACCCCCTGAAGTGTCTGTACCGGAAGGTGAGGCACCCGTTCCAGTAGAGGAGGCCGTGCGGGCATCCCAGCCCTTGCAATCTGAACCGGTTGCCAGTATCTCAGTGGAGGCACCCGTTCCAGTAGAGGAGGCCGTGCGGGCATCCCAGCCCTTGCAATCTGAACCGGTTGCCAGTATCTCAGTGGAGGCACCCGTTCCAGTAGAGGAGGCCATGCGGGCATCCCAGCCCTTGCAATCTGAACCTGTTGCCAGTATCACAGTGGAGGCACCCGTTCCTGCTGAAAACGCCGCACCAGCACCCCAGATCCCGCTGTCTGCCCCGTCGCTGAGGCAGAAGAAGCGACACCCGTCCTCATGGAGGAGGCCGAGCAGGCACCAGAGCTCTACCTGCCTGTACCGGAGCCCCGACCGTCATCTGTTCCAGAGCCGGCTGCTTCCGCCACAGGTGAGCGCCGCCAGGACTGGCGGGCGCCAGGAGAGCTGCCGCAAACCGGACATCGTAAGCTGGCGTTTGATGTTGGAGACATGGAGCTGCTGGTGGAGGAGAATTACAACTGGCGTCAGGAGGAAGAGTGGAGACGTCGGGAGCGGGAAGCAGAGCGACAAAGGGAGCAGCGAGAATCCCAAAAGCTTCGGCAACGTCACCTGGAGAAGGACCTGGCAGAGAAGGCACGTATTAGAAAGGATAAAAGTACGGTGAGGGAGCCGCGGCGTAAGGGTGCAGTACGGAACTTTAAGTTAAAAGGTGGTTGGGGCTTCATCCAGGAGCCTGGACTTTATTTAGAAGTTTTTGTAACCCGGCAGGACGTGGAGGCTCACCTCCCAGAAGGACACCCGGGGAGGGACCTGTTGCCAGGAGACTTGGTGACTTACACCCGACACTGGGGTTACAATGGATGGTACGCCCTAAATGTTACCAGGTGCGACCCCTACTCCCCAGAGTGTCAGGAAACTGACAGACCCTACGATCCTTCAGCCTCTCCCAACCAGGCCTCTGCACAAGTGCCCACCCCACGCCGTAAATCTCCCCAGCCTCCCTCAGTGGTCTCCTCAGCAGCCCCAGCTATGGACATGATAATGATAGCTGGCCCGTACCCGGCGCCTGTTAGGCCCCCTGGGGTTCGTACAGTCCGGGACATAGGGTTCCAGACCCGGAGGGAGACGAAAGAGGTGGCCACACAGACCCAGATAGCGGGTCACGACGTCACTGTACAGGCCACACGACGTCATCAGGTCTGGGTGGACCCTCCTGTCACGGATGTTTGGCAAGCTCCAGAACAGTACCAGGTGGTACCTGTAAGAGGCCAGCCAAAGAAGTCTAAATAACCCGGACAGGGTCTCTGTATGTAAATAGTTAAATTATTGATGTACCCGGACGGGTGAATGTTCATAAAAAGAAGTTTATTGTTGCCTTAATATACCCAGGTTGGGTAATGGTTTGATGTACCCGGACGGGTGAATGTTCAGAAGAACAAGTTTATTGTTGCCTTAATATACCCAGGTTGGGTAATGGTGTTTCACTGTAATGAAAATGTTGAACTTTGAAGCCATGAACTGTACTGGCTCACAAACTTTTCTGTAAATAGTTGGCACTTCGGTGCTCCATCTTGGTTTTACAAAAAACTTTACTGTGCACTATTTTCAACTACCTCAGAAACTAAAAACCCGTTTGGTGTGGCCGAAAGTGAGGTCTGCTCAAGGAAAGTCTTGCAGCCCACCCAAGACCACAGTTGGAGGTTTGGAGCGGGTCCTCCACAAGCACAAGTAAAGGACACTGTGAAGTTACCCCGGTGGGGTTGTAGTCCTAAGAAGTCTCCACGAACTTCGGCACTAATGCTATTTGCACTTTTGTTGAATATGTATTTATTAACACACATGTATAACACATATCAAGGGTATGAACAGTAACAAAACATGTCACATAATATAAGCCATTTGCACTTTTGTAATGTTATTATTAAAAATTTTATTATGCAACGTTTAACTTGAAGTGTTTCCTGCTTTCTTACTACGTCGCATAGTCCACTCTGCTACATCACTTTGCACCATTGCTCTATCTCACATCTATCTGCCCTGGAAGGATAGCGTGTTACCTGTAGAAGACTTTTCACCTACCTGCACTACACCATCCCTTCCAGAGGACCTGCACAGCAGCGCTGGACACCCTGACCAGGTACTACAGGTGGCGTCACGACAAACTACACGAACATTCTATCATCCCCTGGAAATATCCCACATTCCAGTGATCGCCCAGGTCATGGACCGAGCTGTGCTACTCGTGACATCCCCCATAGAAGTCGACGTGATCGGTGCCGAGTACCCCCAAAACCCCTGTCTCTATGCGACTCAACTTCCCTCACTGTGCTGGCACTTTACATTTACAAATGCCTCTGGGTTTTTTTTTTTGGGGGGGGTGGGGAACATTCAGACTTTTGCTATGGGGCCCCATGATTTATATGTACGCCCCTGCTGCTGAGGCATGGTATTTAAGGCTGTTAAGGAGCCAACATACATGGACCTTGCCAGCAGCGTCGGACTGGAGTACCTTGGGCCCACCAGAGAAAAATTATTCTTGGGGCCCACCATCATACTTCCCAACCTTTGAAGAAGGGAAAGAGGGACAAAGGCTGTGGCATGCTGTGCCTGCTGCAGCAAATTTTAGGCCATGCCACGTTGCACCACAGACTGTCCAGGAGTTGGTGGATGCTTTAGTCCAGGTGTGGGAGGAGATCCCTCACGAGACCATCCGTCGTGCTCATCAGGAGCATGGCCAGAAGTTGTAGGGAGGTCATACAGCATACCTCCCAAATTTGGAAGACAGGAAAGAGGATTAAAGGCTGCGGCGCGTGTTGCGCGCCGCTGAAAATTTTAGGCCACGCCCCGACAACACCCATTTCAAGCTAATCACACCCATATCCTCGCCCCAAGCGTAACCATTTAGCACTGCTGATCACACTGACTGGTAATGAGGGCACAGTGGCTGGTACTGAGGAAAAGAAAGAAAGAGCAGCGAGAGAGAAAGAACAAACAGAGAAAGAAAGAGAGGAAAGAAAGAAAAGAGAGAAAGAAAGAACAGAGAGAAAAAAGAACAGAGAGCGAGAAGGAAAGAACAGAGAGCGAGAAAGAAAGACTAGAGAGAGAGCCATAGGCGTAGCTAGGGTTTTGGTTTAGTGGGGGCAAAACTTCTGAGTGGGCCCATCATCAGAGAACCTCAGCAAATGACCGCGCTGTTGGCCAAAATAATCTATATATAAAAAGACCAATATTGATATTACCGCCATATGGTCTGTGTTAAATAATACCAGTCCTACAGAACATATAATAGATTACAGCACAGGTACAGATAATGACTTACCGCTGATGTTCTTTCTAATGGAATTGTTCACTTTTCATGTCTTTTCCATCTGGCCCACACCGACATGACGACTTCTCCAGCCAGGACTCGACTGCACCCCCATTAAAAAAAAAATCAAAAAAAAACTCACCTCCCGGCTCCTGTGCTGCTCACTGTTCTCCCTCTCAGCGTCTGACAGCGGGCGCCGGCAGGTGATGTTATTGCGCCCGCTGTCATACGCTGAGAGGGGGATTATGGGAGAGAAGGAGCGCTTCTTCTTCTTCCTTCTCTCTCCATGCGGTCAGCTTTATCGGCTGGATGCCGATACAGCTGACCCTCCGATGACGGGTGGGGGGCCCACTGCTGGCACCGGGCCCCCCCAACGCCTGTTCAGGCCCCATAGCTTCCGGGCGGCAGAGCAGGGAGAGCGATTCTCCCTGCTCTGCCGCAGAATGTAACTGTATCGTAGCTCCGGGTGGGCCCCCTCAGAGCGCGGGCCCCGGGGCCACCGCCCCCTCTGCCCCGCGACCTATCCTTTCAAATCAGGGCCCACCACGCAGGAGCTGGGGCCCACCGTAGGTTTCTCCGGTGTCCCGGTGCCTCAGTCCGACCCTGCTTGCCAGCCTGATAATACCAGGCCACAGCAGTCTGCATATCTTGGCTGGTTAACAAAAATAGGGGATCCCCTCGAAAAAAATTTGGCGTGGGGTCCCCCCTATTTTTGTTAACCAGCCAGATGAAGCAGACTGCTGAGGCCTGGTTTTTCAGGCTGGTAAGGATCCAATATCCATGGACCTTGCCAGCCTGATAATACCAGGCCACAGCAGTCTGCATATCTTGGCTGGTTAACAAAAATAGGGGATCCCCTCGAAAAAAAATGGCGTAGGGGTCCCCCTATTTTTGTTAACCAGCCAAGTAAAATGCAGACTGCTGCGGCCTGGTATTAAAAGACTGTCAAGGCCCATGGATTTTGGCCCTCAACAGCCTGATAATACCAGGCTACAGCAGCCCCACATTTGGCGCATCAAAAGATGTGCCAATTGTGGCACTTTACCCGGCTCTTCCCACTGCCCTGTAGCGGTGGCAAGTGGGGTAATAAGGGGTTAATGTCACCGTTGATTGCACGGTGAGAATAAGCCCGGTTAATAATGGAGAGGTGTCAATAAGACACCGATCCATTATTAATCCCAAAGTTATTAAATGTGTAAAAAAAAAGACAAAGCAAGAAAAAAGTATTTTAATGAAATAAAAGAGACAACACAGTTTTCATTAATTTTATTATACTCTCATTCCTGCGACGCCATCGATCTCCTGTAAAAAAAGAAAAAAAACAAAACAACAGTATACCACCTGTCCGACGCAGTCCATAGTAACGAGTGTCCCACGACGATCCAGCTCTGCTACATCGCAATGACAGGCAGAGCCTGTCATCCCGGCGCAGCACAGCTGATTACCTGCTTCCCCGGCGGTGACGTCATCGGACTGACTGCTTTACGGCCGGGATTACCCAGCAGTCACTGCAGTTATCGCGAGAAACTGCATGTGACCGCCGGGGAAAGATGATGGCGGCCATCAAGCAGTCCAGCCCGTGACCGCCGGAGATCTTCTGCCAGGTAAGTGCCGCTGACTCCTGACAGACCCGACCGACGGACACTGACAGTGACAGTGACAAATCCGATTCCGGTATCCGATAAGACGAAAATATCGGAACTAAGTATCGAAAGTCCGATAGAGCTAATATCGGCAAATACCCGATACTTGCGGTATCGTATCGCTCAACCCTACTCATAATGAGACAGTGGTCAGAATTGGAAAAATTGGCCCGGTCATTAACGTGCAAACCACTCTTGGGGTAAAGGGGTTAAAATACACTGCTCAGTCCTCCATACAGTATAATACGCTCCTCATAGTGGTCCATATAGTATAATACACTCCTCATAGTGCTCCATATAGTATAATATACTCCTCATATTGCTCCATATAGTATAATACACTCCTCAGTCCTCCATATAGTATAATAAATTCCTCAGTCCTCCATATAGTATAATACACTCCTCATAGTCCTCCATATATTAAAATACACTGCTCAGTCTTCCATATAGTATAATACACCGCCATAGTCATCCATGTAGTACAATTCACTTCCCATAGTATAATGCACCCCATAGTTCTTTATATAGTATAATGTATTCCCCATAATACTCGATACAGTATAATGCAACCACCCCACAGAGTATTATGCAGCCCCGCCATACAATATAATATAACCCCCATAGAATATAATGCAGCCCCCCTCACAGTATAATGCAGCCCCTCCATAGAATATATGGTAGCCCCCCAAAGAATATAATGCAGCCCCCTTAGATAGTATAATATAGCCCCTCCATAGAATACAATGTAGCCCTCCTCTTATATTATAATGCAGCCCCCTTAGAATATAATGTAGCCCCCTCATAAAGTATAATGAAGCCCCTATACAATATAATCTAGCCCCATAGAATATAATACAGCCCCCATAGAATACAATGTAGCCCCCTCACATAGTATAATGTAGCCCCCTCATATAGTATGATGCAATCACCACCATAGAATATAATAAATAAAATACAGCCCCCACAGAATATAATGTAGACCCCCAGAGAATATAACACAGCCCACCTCCCCATAGAATATAATGTAGCCCCCCAAAGAATATGATACAGCCCATCTCCCCATAGAATATAATGTAGCCCCCCATAGAATATAATACAGTCCACCTCCCCAAAGAATATAATGTAGCCCCATCAAAGAGTATGATGCAATCCTCCCTCATAGAATATAATACAGCCCACCTCCCCATAGAATATAACTCTCTATAGAATATCATTTTACCCTTATAGAATATAATACCCCTCTTCCAAGAGAGAATGTTTTTACACTTTTTCCACAAAAAAGATAGGTTACCTATACCAATAAAATAATTGGGATTTCTTAAATCTGACGCAAGATCTGCTTAAATTAATGATAAGAAAAAAAATAATTCACAACCAAGTGACATTATTTTAGCACATGAGATGGTGCGAACATGAGACCCTTGTAAGGTGGAGGGCCACATAGAGGCAGTGAGAAAGACACAGGCAAACGGTGACTAGGGGGCAGGGGAGAAGGACACAAGGGGGCTAGGGGAGTCAGGTACAAGGGAGACACAAGGGGGCTAGGGAGCAAGGGAGACAGGCACAAGGGGATACACGGGGACTAGTGGGCAAGGGAGACTGACACAAGGGGACAAGAGAGACAGACACAAGGGTACTCACGGGGACTAGGGGGCTAGGGAGACTGACACAAGGGGACACACGGGGACAAGGGACACAAGCACAAGGGGACAAGGGAGACAGGCACAAGGGGACTAAGAGAAAGAGGAGAAGGGCACAAGGGGACACACGGGGACTAGGGGGCAAGGGAGACAGGCACAAGAGGACGCCGAAGGCAGAGTAGATAGGGACACACGGGGAGACAGGGCTGCAAAGGGACAGGGGAAGATGGGGGGTGGGGTGGAGACTTGGGAGCAGGGAAGAAGGGAGCACAGGGATTACGAGGACAGGGTAGATGGGGGACACACAGTGAGAAAGCGTTGCAAGGAGACAAGAGAGACGGGGGAACAAGGGGATGCAAGGAAGACTTGAGAGCAGGGCAGATGGGTCACATGGGGACAAGGGACAGGGAATGCATGGGGGGTGTAGGATTACTCAGGGCATGGGAGATGGGGAGCATTGGGGGACCAAGGGAGGAGGGAAGGGGGCCCGGAGGAGCACAATGACCTGAACCTGGGGATCTAAGAGGACATGTGGCATGGGAGAGCAGGGAGCAAGGGTGGAACATGGAGGAAACGGGGCTGGTGTCACAGGGGGCCGAGGACGCTGGGGGCCTAGGACAGCGACACACAGGCAGAAGACACACCTCACTGCTGAAGGTCCCATACACCTCCATGTTCATCCCCAAATCCTCCAGATGGATGAGCTGCTGCGGCATCCCACTCTCAGGTGGTTCGGTCCTCGCGCCCCCAGCCAGCTCCTAAATGGGGAGCGGAGAGGTGAGAATACCCCCCTCTGGAGACGCCTGTTCCTGGTCCCCGCTGCCGCCACAGGCTCCACCAATATGGTTGCTGCCGTCACCTATGCAGATGCTGCACAGCCCGGGCCTGGCACACAGTGGGTGCGCAATGAAGTGACATCATCGTGCACACGCAGTGTCAGAGAGGAATGATGGGAGAGGGAGCATCATCTGACGCTCTCTCCTCCATCATTGATTTGAACTGATAGACGCCGGTATAGTTCAATGCAGCAGCAGGGGGAGTCGGCGCTGGGACGACGGGCCCCTTAGCAGCTGCGTGGTGTGCCACTATTCGAGGCACACCACCGTCTGGGGGCCCTTGGGAAGCGGGGGCCCTAGGCAGCTGTCTGGTGTGCCTGCTACTAAAATCGGCCCTGCCCAAACGCCAAGACGAACCTCTGTTGACCCAAAAGAACAGGAAAAGTTGGCTCCAATACACTCTAAACCAGAGGTCTCAAACTGCATTCCTCAAGGGCCACAAACAGGTCATGTTTTCAGGATTTCCTTGTATTGCACAGGTGATAATTTAATCACCTGCACAGATAATGATTCCAGCACCTAGTGCAATGCTAAGGAAATCTTGAAAACACGCACGGTTTGCGGCCCTCGAGGAATGCAGCTTGAGACCCCTGCTCTAAACCATACAAATAAGCCACAGAGGATTTGGAATTCTGTTCTGTGGAGCAATGAAGCCAAACTAGAATTTTTCAAATCTATACAAAAGCAGTATGCCTGGAGGAGGAAGAGTCAAGCATACGTGAAAAGAACATTCAGAGGTTACACATAAGTTCCAGCATCTTTGAAATTTCATTTTATTATATAAAGCTCCTTAAAATACGGCAAAAGTATTTATATAATCTAGAAACACTAGGACGACCCGTTTTGAACCTACAAGAGGTTCATAATGTAAAAAGAGCCTTTTGGAGATTTGAAATGCATGGAAATGTGATTCTGGAGTATATAAACTGAATCGCTATGTTCTCAGGAGCTGTATACAATAAAATGAAGTTTCTGGAGACTCTACTGAACTGAGCAGTTTTGGTGCATTTGTTTTCTCTGTAAGATTCTATGTTGGAACCTGAAAAAAATTAATATAAAACAAAAGCTGCAGCACTTTTAAGAGCAAAATCAAAGTTTTTCTGTACTATTAAAAAAAAACATTCAAAATTACACTTTCAATCTACACCAAAAATGCATCAAATAAGAAGGAAAGCGTATAAAAAACACAGCAAAAATGTAATATTCAGAGAAGATTGTTATAGTGCCGTGTGCTACGGACACCTGCAGAAAACCTGCCGAAAAATAGAAGTACAAAAAAGCATTTACGAGAAAAAAAAATCACACCATTTTTTACGTAAATTACTGATCACCATAAATAATCTTTTCTCTGTGTTGTTACAATTACAGGACACTATGCCCATGTTATCTGCTGATTTGTGATGTTTTAAAAAAGCGTGTTAAAAATTACATTTTTGTAATTGTTTTCCAGTAATTTTATAGGAAAAAAATCTGACTTTATTTTAAACCATGAATAAGACCTGCTAGGTCGAAACGCGTCGGTTTCAGACCACCAGGGACCCCACCTGTACATGTCTTTTTTCTATCAAGATGGATTTTAATTTTATCCAATAAATATTGAATTTTTATTCATTTTTGCGCTGGAGATTTTTTCCTATTTATTTTCCCTCTAGAATGCAGGTATATAGAAATACAGCGCTATATACAGATGTATCGCTTTGTATCAGTAGAACCTACCTAGGATTTCACAGCCTACAATGCACATTCAAGTATAGAAAATTCTCCAATACTTGTCAGTGCATGCTGTGGTTGATATAACCTTTTTCATTGCTACTTGCAGTGGTTCGATGATGATCTACAGCTGCTTTACGTCCTCTGGCACTTGGAACCTGAAGCGTGTGGAGGGAAAGATGGATTCAATCAAGTATCAGGAAATCCAAAGGGAAAAATGTCATGCCTTCTGTGAGGAATCTGACGCTTGGGAGTCATTGGATCTTCCATCAGGACTAGGATCTCAAGCACTCCTCAGAATTCACTAAGGTATGGTTTCAGAAGAAGTCTTGGAGGATGAACCTCTGACTGGAAGCCCATAGAAAATCTTTAGAGAAATTTGAAGAAGGCAAAGAAGGCAGTTGCAGCATACAAACCAAAGAATATTAAAGAACTGGAGGCCGATGCCCATGAGGAATGGGTTTAGATTCCTAAGGAATGCTGCTAGAAGATAGTGTGTAGCTACTAGCTATTCATCACATTTGCAGCTGGTCATTAACAGATAAAAGGTGCTCAACTACATACTGAATATCATGGGCGTACCCAGGATCAAAACTAGGGGGGGGCAAGCCATGGTCGTTCAGGTTGTAAAATTTTAGAACAAAAAAGATGAATGAAACTGCTCCATACAGTATAATGAGCCCCATACCTGTATATATATCATCACCAGCCCACTAAGCCCAGCACCTGTATATACAGCATCACCAGCCCGAGCCCACTGAGCCCAGCACCACCTGTATATATCACCACCAGCCCACTGAGCCCAGCACCACCTGTATATATCACCACCAGCCCACTGAGCCCAGCACCACCTGTATATATCATCACCAGCCCACTGAGCCCAGCACCACCTGTATATATCATCACCAGCCCACTGAGCCCAGCACCACCTGTATATATCACCACCAGCCCACTGAGCCCAGCACCACCTGTATATATCACCACCAGCCCACTGAGCCCAGCACCACCTGTATATATCATCACCAGCCCACTGAGCCCAGCACCACCTGTATATATCATCACCAGCCCACTAAGCCCAGCACCACCTGTATATATCATCACCAGCCCACTGAGCCCAGCACCACCTGTATATATCACCACCAGCCCACTGAGCCCAGCACCACCTGTATATATCATCACCAGCCCACTGAGCCCAGCACCACCTGTATATATCACCACCAGCCCACTGAGGCCAGCACCACCTGTATATATCACCACCAGCCCACTGAGCCCAGCACCACCTGTATATATCACCACCAGCCCACTGAGCCCAGCACCACCTGTATATATCATCACCAGCCCACTGAGCCCAGCACCACCTGTATATATCATCACCAGCCCACTGAGCCCAGCACCACCTGTATATATCATCACCAGCCCACTGAGCCCAGCACCACCTGTATATATCACCACCAGCCCACTGAGCCCAGCACCACCTGTATATATCACCACCAGCCCACTGAGCCCAGCACCACCTGTATATATCATCACCAGCCCACTGAGCCCAGCACCACCTGTATATATCATCACCAGCCCACTGAGCCCAGCACCACCTGTATATATCACCACCAGCCCCTGAGCCCAGCACCACCTGTATATATCACCACCAGCCCACTGAGCCCAGCACCACCTGTATATATCATCACCAGCCCACTGAGCCCAGCACCACCTGTATATATCACCACCAGCCCACTGAGCCCAGCACCACCTGTATATATCATCACCAGCCCACTGAGCCCAGCACCACCTGTATATATCATCACCAGCCCACTGAGCCCAGCACCACCTGTATATATCATCACCAGCCCACTGAGCCCAGCACCACCTGTATATATCATCACCAGCCCACTGAGCCCAGCACCACCTGTATATATCATCACCAGCCCACTGAGCCCAGCACCACCTGTATATATCATCACCAGCCCACTGAGCCCAGCACCACCTGTATATATCACCACCAGCCCACTGAGCCCAGCACCACCTGTATATATCATCACCAGCCCACTGAGCCCAGCACCACCTGTATATATCATCACCAGCCCACTGAGCCCAGCACCACCTGTATATATCATCACCAGCCCACTGAGCCCAGCACCACCTGTATATATCATCACCAGCCCACTGAGCCCAGCACCACCTGTATATATCACCACCAGCCCACTGAGGCCAGCACCACCTGTATATACCATCACCAGCCCACTGAGCCCAGCACCACCTGCTATATATCATCACCAACCCACTGAGCCCAGCACCACCTGCATATATCATCACCAACCCACTGAGCCCAGCACCACCTGCATATATCATCACCAGCCCACTGAGCCCAGCACCACCTGTATATATCATCACCAGCGCACTGAGCCCAGCACCACCTGTATATATCATCACCAGCCACTGAGCCCAGCACCACCTGTATATATCATCACCAGCCCACTGAGCCCAGCACCACCTGTATATATCATCACCAGCCCACTGAGCCCAGCACCACCTGTATATATCATCACCAGCCCACTGAGCCCAGCACCACCTGTATATACCATCACCAGCCCACTGAGCCCAGCACCACCTGCATATATCATCACCAACCCACTGAGCCCAGCACCACCTGCATATATCATCACCAACCCACTGAGCCCAGCACCACCTGCATATATCATCACCAGCCCACTGAGCCCAGCACCACCTGTATATATCATCACCAGCGCACTGAGCCCAGCACCACCTGTATATATCATCACCAGCCCACTGAGCCCAGCACCACCTGTATATATCATCACCAGCCCACTGAGCCCAGCACCACCTGTATATATCATCACCAGTCCACTGAGCCCAGCACCACCTGTATATATCACCACCAGCCCACTGAGCCCAGCACCACCTGTATATATTCATCACCAGCGCACTGAGCCCAGCACCACCTGTATATATCATCACCAGCCCACTGAGCCCAGCACCACCTGTATATATCATCACCAGCCCACTGAGCCCAGCACCACCTGTATATATCATCACCAGCCCACTGAGCCCAGCACCACCTGTATATATCATCACCAGTCCACTGAGCCCAGCACCACCTGTATATATCATCACCAGCCCACTGAGCCAGCACCACCTGTATATATCATCATCAGCCCACTGAGCCCAGCACCACCTGCATATATCATCACCAGCCCACTGAGCCCAGCACCACCTGCATATATCATCACCAGCCACTGAGCCCAGCATCACCTGTATATATCATCACCAGCCCACTGAGCCCAGCACCACCTGCATATATCATCACCAGCCCACTGAGCCCAGCACCACCTGTATATATATATATATATATATATATATATATTATATATATATATATTGTAACATTTCCAGGGGATATAGCTCTAGGATCGCTGTCTGGGTAGACAGAATGGCACGAAAACAGTTCATTCAGACAGCAGTTCTGGTATAAAACTGGCCGCAACCAGCTTTATTAAAGTCCACAGCAAACAGATAAAAATAAAGCATAAACAGAAAAACCTAGGCTTGTCTAGCCACTAATTACACATAGATCGATTGCCCTGTCTATCCGGGTCCCGGCTCTACCAGCCTGACCCAAAACAACACATATGATATATGTTACCAGTATGGAGTTTCACAGATACTCCTCCTTGTGTCTGAAGGCACTTTCAATGTCCAGACTTGAGAGAGATCCACTCCTATTCAGCCGCTATTCGCACGGATTCGCACTGAGACTACTCCTGTGTCCGGGGTACTTCCTGCACCCAGACTGAGATAGCTCACACTCCTGGAGACACCTTCTGTGCCTGGACCCCTTGTCCAGATTAAGCGTGCTCCCACTCCTGGAGACTGCTTCTTGTGCCGGGACACCTTCCTGTGTCCAGACTAAGCCAGCTCCAACACTCCTGGAGACTGCTTCTTGTGCCGGGACACCTTCCTGTGTCCAGACTAAGCCAGCTCCAACACTCCTGGAGACTGCTTCTTGTGCCGGGACACCTTCCTGTGTCCAGACTAAGCCAGCTCTCAGACTGTGTTTGCAGACACCTACTTCTGGTCTCCTAATTAACACCTGAGTAGTTTCAGGCCTGAGCTGCAAGTGTGTAATGAATGTAAGGTGTAGTGACCTTTCTCTACCACTAGGTTTACAAAGCCACACATTTCCCTTATACCTAGGTGAAATGTACACCCCATTCAACACATATTCCCTCACTGTCTCACATATCCCCTCCCTCTTCTCCAGACCGGAGGGCTGGTCATCCAGACCGGAGGGCTGGTCAACAAACCAACAGAGACAGTGAACTCTAGACCAATCATGGCCCTCATCAGCTTCATCTTCACCACTGTCATCGCCAACATCAGCTTTCTCTTCATCTGAAGCATCCGCACTACCCTGTACCCTCCCAGGCCTATACTCTCTGCGGGCCTCGGGTATCCTGCACGGTTTCATCTTGACCTTAGGGCCGGGCTCAGTTTCGATATAGTGCCTGGCCAGAGAAGTACGACCCGGCACATCAGAACACTTCTGCTGACTCTTCCTCAGAAATTCACGTACCTCCTGTGCTACCATGCCTTCCTCATTTGCACTGGTTGCTTTATGGTCATCAGATGATTCACTATCACTATCTGACCCTCTTCTCTCAGCCACATCTGGCTCACCGTCAGGGTTATACAATTCATTTTCATTCACATCCTGCTCACTGTCAGGGTTATACAATTCATTTTCATTCATATCCTGCCCACTGTCAGGGTTATACAATTCATTTTCATTCATATCCTGCCCACTGTCAGGGTTATACAATTCATTTTCATTCACATCCTGATCTGGAACCTTAGTTAACATGTCATCCACAACATTAACTTCACCATCTGGTCCCTCAAGTATGTGACTATGTGACAACCCCAGCACTATACTTCCATATAGCTCAGGCCCTAGGAGCTGACTCACGACCTCTCCCTGGACTTCAGTGTCCCTATACAATAGGCTATTGTCCATGGCAGCATGAGGAAACCTCTCCTCAGAGCCAGGCTCCTGGGAAACCTCATTTAGAACAATCATATTTTCCTGTGCCGTCCTAAGAGTGGGGTCTCGCCACTGCTCACTCTCAAAATTGTCACAGGACATAGGTAAGTCAGGGACACTCGGTTCCCGAGAACCACCATCCTCGTCTCCCAACATCACCTGCAAAGGAATTTCATCTTTATCATGATCATCATCAGTATCATCACTATCATCATTATCAATATCAGCATCATCATCATGGTCATCATCATTATCATGATCATCATTATCATTATCAATATCAGCATCATTATCATGATCATCATTATCATTATCACACAAGATTAACGGCCCACTAGCATTGTGTTCCGCCCCTCGGGACTGCACACCCTCAATAGGAGCTTCATCACACTGTCCATCAGAAACATTTTTTTCCCAGAGACCCTTAGATCGGGGAAAGTCATTACCCAATATAACGGGGTGCACCAGGGTCTTCACTACCCCCACTTCACATGAAACCTCCCCGAGTTTGGGGACCAAGTCCACGGCAGTCTCTGGGTAGACTTTGGTGTCTCCATGGATGCACACCACACTCAGGTGTTTATCAGGGATGAAGTCCCTATCAATCAGGCTGTCACATACGGAAGTCACTGGACTCTCTGAGTCCAAGAGGGCCTGTGCTGGGCAGTCATTTACAACCACCGGGGACCCCTGTGGTCCAGTCTCTTCGGCTGTGGTGGTCACA
>JARQOD010000010.1:2419937-2452328 GCA_033576555.1 Oophaga sylvatica
GCATATTAATCACATTATGTGACTTTCACTGCATAATGATGCTGACTTGTGGATAATAATTGAGCCTTACTGACACATTCAGCGGGTTCATGGACATTGTGACCACACTGTGGTAGCATGTGGGTTAAAGTGCCTGGCGAATATAAAAAAATGCTGAAAGTTTAGTTACTCTTTAGAGGGGTTGTCCGACAGTGAACATTTTTTATTAAAAACAATAAATATAGGCATAATCGGCACCCAGCGCCCTTGCAGACCTAGTGCTTGTTCCATTCGGAAGTCACAGCCTCTCTGCAGCCTATAAATGGCTTGAGCGCTCAGGTGGCTAAAAGAGCTTGCCATCCAGAGAAACATCCCTCTCCTCTAGTCGTCTGCTGTGATTTCCTAACGGGGCAGACACCACTTCAGGAACCGCCGCAGACCTTGGGAGCGTGCCACCCTGTGTCCGCATGGGCACTGGAAGGGACATTTACAGCCATTTACTATTTTTAATCAATCCATGCTTCAAACAATATTTTTTTGTTAGACAATCCTGCTCCTAACATACATACTGAAGGTAGCTGATGAGGGAGGCATCTAAACTGGAGCAGGAAAGTTGTGCTTTTTATGGATACATTTTGGACCACATAATGATAGAGCTGTCTAGTGCTAAGCACAGCTGAGGAGCTGCTGGGTCATTTTCTTCATATCGTTTTAGAATTTAACAAATTTGATAGTAAAATGTCTCTGAAAACGCAAAGAAGTCATGTGCACATGCAAAACTTGTTAGTTTTTTTCAATCACATTTAAAGGAACCTGACAGGTAACGTGCTGCCCGATCCACGGCCTGCATGTATGTGACCGCACATGGCTCTAAGAAGTCAACATGTCATATATGTTTAACTCTGAAACACGGTGGTGTTTCAGAGAAAAACATAGTTTAATAGCAACTGGAGACTAAGTTGCATGGGTGACTATTCGGTCGCAGTCAGAGAAAGGCCTGTCACTCCAGCTCAGTGGGCGGGAAGAAGCCGCTGGGGAACCACTTTTCTGACTTGTCTACCTACCATGCAGATCACTACCCGATGGCTATAAAGCTGAAATCATGCAGCCAAAGTCTGATTAATGCTGCCTGTGGAACATTCCATTTAAATCTGTATACCTTTCATATATGCACATATAAATTAATAAATATATATATATATATATATATATATATATATATGGTCAAAATTGTTGGTACCCCTTTTGTTAAATGACTGAAAAATCCACAATGGTCATAGAAATAACTTGAATCTGACAAAAGTAATAATAAATCAAAAATCTATGAAAATTAACAAATGAAAGTCAGACATTGCTTTTCAATCATGCTTCCACAGAATAAAAAAAAAAAACTCATGAAATAGGCCTGGACAGAAATGATGGTACCCCTGAAAATAATGTGACAAAAGGGACATGTTAAATCACGGTGTGTCTACTAATTAGCATCACAGGTGTCTACAATCTTGGAATCAGTGAGTGTGCCTGTATATAGGGCTACAGATAATCAATGTGCTGTTTGGTGACATGATGCCTATCACACTCAACATGGACCAGAGTGTTATGTTTCGGTAGCTGAGGAGTGCAGGTAAAAAAGGCAATACACCAGAGCAGTTGGAATCTATGAGATTGCAGTACCCTGACTAACCACCACAACTAGAGGCAGCCGTGGAGCGTTCCTACGTTGGTCCTAGACGCCTCGTCACAGCCTGAGAAACTAACTACACCTAAAGATAGAAAGAGGAAAGCTATCTGCCCCGGAGCAGATCCCCAAAGAACATAGAAAGCCCCCAAACATGTAATGGCGGTTAGAAAAGAAGAAATACTGACACAGACAGAAAATAGTATGAGCAAACGTTGGGGCCCAAACTACCTAAATAGAAAAGGATAGGAAAGGCACTTACTGCAATCCCAAAAAAACCCTGAAAAGCACCAACTCTACTAATTTCAAAATCACCTGAGATCACACGACCTCTACCACCTAAATTAGTTCTCTGGTGTAACAAAATCAAAACAGCAGCCACTGAAAAAACTGGAAAAAGCAAAAGTACAAACATCAGTGGCTGAACTAAACTGAGAGGGCAAAAGCCCCCGGAGGGGACCCTGAAGGCCCCCACAGAAGTGCAGGACAAAATGCAAAAATCAAGCACAAAAACAAAAAGAAGAAAATGTCTTATCTGTTAGCAGGAGATGCAGACACGACACAGCAGGCTACAAAGGAAACAGGACTCAAGGATTAAGACCAGAACAATTGATCACCGGCAACCCTGATGGGAAGGCGACTCCCTTATATAAGACCAGTCAGTAACACCTGATTCCCACTCCTCACAATCTTCACTGGACAGTCCAGTACCGCTTGTAACCACCAGAGGGAGCCTCTGCTCAGAACTCATTTCAAGTCCATTCACAACAGTACCCCCCCCTTGAGGAGGGGTCACCAAACCCTCACTTGAGCAACCAGGTCGGTCAGGATGAGTTCTATGATACGCACGGATGAGTCTCCTAGCATGGATGTCCGAAGCAAACACCCAAGAATTGTCTTCCTGACCATAACCTCTCCACTTAACCAAATACTGGAGTTTCCGTCTAGAAAAACGAGAATTCAATATTTTCTCAACCACAAACTCCATATTGCCCTCAACCAGAACAGGGTCAGGAGGCAAAGCAGTAGGAACCACTGACTCAACAAACCTCTTCAACAAGGACTTGTGGAACACGTTATGGATCTTAAATGTCCCTGGAAGAAGCAAACGAAAAGAAACAGGATTAAGAATCTCCATGATCTTATAAGGTCCAATGAACCTAGGCTTAAATTTAGGAGATGCCACTCTCATAGGAATATTTTTTGAGGACAACCAGACCAAGTCCCCCACTCTAAACCGAGGACCATCAGTCCTATGCCGGTTAGCAAACCGCTGGGCCCTCTCCTGAGAGAGGGACAACCTCTCCACTACCTGGTCCCAAATCTGCTGCATACGCTCCACAACAGAGTCAACACCTAGACAGACAAAAGCCTCCGCCTGTCCTGAAGAAAATCGAGGGTGAAACCCAGAATTACAGAAAAATGGAGACATCAAAGTGGCAGAGCTAGCCCTATTATTAAGAGCAAACTCAGCCAAAGGCAAAAAAGAGACCCAGTCATCCTGATCAGCAGACACAAAGCATCTTAGATAAGTCTCCAATGTCTGGTTTGTTCTCTCAGTTTGACCATTGGTCTGAGGATGAAACGCCGAGGAGAAAGACAATTGAACACCAACTTTAGAACAAAAGGTCCTCCAAAATCTGGAAACAAACTGGACTCCTCTGTCAGACACAATGTTCTCAGGAATGCCGTGTAAACGAACCACGTGCTGAAGGAACAAAGGCACCAATTCAGAGGAGGAAGGCAACTTAGGTAATGGCACAAGATGTATCATCTTGGAAAACCTATCACAAATCACCCAGATGACGGTCATTCTCTGAGAAACAGGGAGGTCGGAAATGAAATCCATAGAGATATGGGTCCATGGTCTCTTGGGCACAGGCAATGGCATCAACAAACCACTAGAGCGAGAGCAAGGCTTGGAGCGAGAGCAAGTCCCGCAGGACTGCACAAATTCCCTGACATCACGAGACAAGGTAGGCCAACAAAAGGACCGACTAACCAAGTCTCTGGTACCAAAAATTCCGGGATGCCCAGCCAACGCGGAACAATGAATCTCAGACATCACACTCTTTTTCCACTGGTCCGGGACAAACAATTTTCCAACAGGGCAGCGCTCGGGCCTATCCTCCTGACACCCCTCTAGAGCAAGTCTCAAATTGGGTGAGATGGCGGAAAGAACTACACCCTCTTTCAAAATAACAGAAGGATCAGATAACTCAGGAGAGTCCGCAAGGAAACTCCTCGAGAGGGCATCCGCCTTAACATTCTTAGTGCCAGGAAGAAAGGAAACCACAAAATTAAAACGTGTGAAAAACAAGGCCCACCTGGCCTGTCTAGGATTGAGTCGCTTGGCAGATTCCAGATAAACCAGATTCTTATGGTCCGTAAGGACCACCACCTGATGTTTGGCTCCCTCCAGCCAATGTCTCCACTCTTCAAAAGCCCACTTCATGGCCAGTAACTCCCGATTACCCACGTCATAATTACGTTCAGTAGGAGAAAATTTTCGAGAGAAAAAGGCACGAGGGTTACTTTTAGAGGTCTCTGGATCTTTTTGGGACAAAACGGCACCTGCCCCAATTTCAGAGGCATCAACCTCCACCTGAAACGGCAGAGAAACATCAGGCTGCCGTAGAACAGGAGCAGAAGTGAATCTCTGCTTAAGTTCCTGAAATGCAGAGACTGCCTCAGGAGGCCAATTCACCACATCAGAACCCTTTTTGGTCAAATCAGTTAATGGTTTAACAATAACCGAGAAATTACCAATAAATTTACGATAAAAATTGGCAAAACCCAAAAATCTTTGAAGAGCCTTTAATGAAGTAGGTTGGACCCAATCACAGATGGCCTGAACCATGACCGGGTTCATTTCAATAATAGATGGGGACAAAATGAATCCCAGAAATGAGATCCTCTGTACGCCAAAAAGACACTTTGATCCCTTCACATACAGAGCATTCTCTCTCAAAATCCGGAATACAGTTCGAACATGTTTCACATGAGAGTCCCAGTCATTAGAAAAAATCAAGATATCATCCAAATAAACAATCAGAAATTTATCCACAAAATCCCTGAAAATGTCATTCATGAAGGACTGGAAGACAGAAGGAGCATTAGTGAGCCCAAAGGGCATCACAAGGTACTCAAAATGCCCCTCAGGGGTATTGAATGCCGTCTTCCATTCATCCCCGTGCTTAATGCGAATAAGGTTATATGCCCCCCTGAGGTCAAGCTTGGTAAACCAAGTAGCGTTTTTCACCCTGGAAAACAGGTCAGAAATCAAAGGTAACGGGTATTGATATTTTACAGTAATATTGTTCAAAAGACGATAATCAATACACGGCCTTAATGAACCATCCTTTTTGGCCACAAAGAAAAAACCGGCACCTAAGGGTGAAGAGGATGGTCTGATATGACCCTTCTCCAATGATTCCTTGATATAAGACCGCATAGCGTCATGTTCAGGTACAGACAAGTTAAAAAGGCGACCTTTAGGGAATTTACTACCAGGCACTAATTCAATAGCGCAGTCATAGCTCCTATGGGGAGGCAAGGATGCAGATTTACTTTCGCTAAACACATCAGAAAAATCAATCAAAAAGTCAGGCACATCCTGAGCCTGGGGGGAGGCAGAAAAAACAGGAGTGTTGGTATTAACACATTGGCAGCCCCAACTGGTTACAGACACAGATTTCCAATCCAAAACAGGATTATGAGACTGCAACCAAGGGAAGCCCAGTACGATAATATCATGCAGATTATACAGAACCAAAAATTTACAGCACTCCTGATGATCAGGTTCAACCCTCATTATCACCTGAGTAGAGAACTGAGGTTTATTCTCAGCCAAAGGGGTAGAATCGATCCCCAGTAGGGGAATAGACTTCTGTAGGGGTATCAAGGGAAACCCACAACGTTTAGCAAAATCATAATCCATCAGGTTAATAGCTGCTCCAGAATCAACGAAAGCCTGAGCAGAAAATGAGGACAGAGAGCATATCAGAGTGACAGTTAATAAAAACTTAGTCTGAACACTACCCAAGACAACTGAGCGTGCAAAACGTCTTCCCCGCTTAAGGCAGACTGAAATAGCATGAGAGGCATCACCACAGTAGAAACATAACCCATTGCGCTTTCGAATCTCATGACGCTGTGCCCCAGACACCACTCTATCACACTGCATGGGTTCAGAAGCAGGTCCACAAAGCAACACTATTCCACGCATACTTCTCCGCTCACGCAAACGTCTGTCAATTTGAATCGCTAATGACATAGAATCATTGAGACCAGAGGGGACAGAGAATCCCACCATAACATCCTTTACATTATCTGACAGACCCTTCCGAAAAAGGGCCGCCAAAGGGTCGTCATTCCACTTGGTCAGGACTGCCCACCTACGGAATCTCTGACAGTACAACTCAGCGTCATCAAGCCCCTGATTTAATGCCAACAAGGCTTTTTCAGCTTGATCAGTGACATTAGGCTCATCGTACAATAACCCCAAAGCCTGAAAAAATGCATCAACATCACTCAAAACAGGATCCCCAGGTGTCAGGGAAAAAGCCCAATCCTGAGGATCGCCGCGCAGGAGAGAGATGACAATTTGAACCTGCTGTGCTGCGTTCCCTGAGGACTTAGATTTTAAGGCAAAAAACAATTTACAATTATTTTTGAAATTCTGAAACTTAGCTCGATCCCCTAAAAACAAATCTGGCATGGGAATCCTAGGTTCCACAACAGGCAACCTAGCAAGATAGGTAGCAATACTCCGAACCTCAGTGGCAAGCTGATCCACACGGCCAGACAACTGTGCAAACTCCATTGAGAGAAAAAAAAAATCCTCCCCAGCACCCAGAGATACAGAGGGAAAAAAATGCAACAAACAGAAAAATATCTCTGACAACTCTGACAACCTTTTTTCTTTCACAATATTTTTTCCCTTCTGTGAGTACAATACAATTTTCAATTTTTAGGCCGGTGATACTGTTATGTTTCGGTAGCTGAGGAGTGCTGGTAAAAAAGGCAATACACCAGAGCAGTTGGAATCTATGAGATTGCAGTACCCTGACTAACCACCACAACTAGAGGCAGCCGTGGAGCGTTCCTACGTTGGTCCTAGATGCCTCGTCACAGCCTGAGAAACTAACTACACCTAAAGATAGAAAGAGGAAAGCTATCTGCCCCGGAGCAGATCCCCAAAGAACATAGAAAGCCCCCAAACATGTAATGTCGGTTAGAAAAGAAGAAATACTGACACAGACAGAAAATAGTATGAGCAAACGTTGGGGCCCAAACTACCTAAATAGAAAAGGATAGGAAGGGCACTTACTGCAATCCCAAAAAAAACCCTGAAAAGCACCAACTCTACTAATTTCAAAATCACCTGAGATCACACGACCTCTACCACCTAAATTAGTTCTCTGGTGTAACAAAATCAAAACAGCAGCCACTGAAAAAACTGGAAAAAGCAAAAGTACAAACATCAGTGGCTGAACTAACTGAGAGGGCAAAAGCCCCCGGAGGGGACCCTGAAGGCCCCCACAGAAGTGCAGGACAAAATGCAAAAATCAAGCACAAAAACAAAAAGAAGAAAATGTCTTATCTGTTAGCAGGAGATGCAGACACGACACAGCACGCTACAAAGGAAACAGGACTCAAGGATTAAGACCAGAACAATTGATCACCAGCAACCCTGATGGGAAGGCGACTCCCTTATATAAGACCAGTCAGTAACACCTGATTCCCACTCCTCACAATCTTCACTGAACAGTCCAGTACCGCTTGTAACCACCAGAGGGAGCCTCTGCTCAGAACTCATTTCAAGTCCATTCACAACACCAGAGGAAGCGAAGGAAAGACTTGTCTCAGGAGATCAGAAAGAAAATTATTGCCAACTATGTTAAAGGTAAAAGTTATAAGATATTCCTGCTTGATGTTCCTGTGACTACAGTTGCACATAGTATTCAGAAATTTAAGCTCCATGGTACTGTAGCCAACCTCCCTGGACGTGGCCGCAGGAGGAAAATTGATGACAAATCAAAGAGACGGATAATACGAATGGTAACAAAAGGGCCCAGAAAAACTTCTAAACAAATTAAAGGTGAACTTCAAGCTCAAGGAATATCAGTGTCAGATAGCACCATCAGTCGTTGCATGAGCCAAAGTGGACTTCATGGGAGACGACCAAGGAGGACACCATTGTTGAAGAAAAATCATAAAAAAGCCAGACTGGAATTTGCCAACCTACATGTTGACAAGCCACAAAGCTTCTGGGAGAATGTCCTATGGACAGCTAGGTTTGATAAAGACCCAGAACAGGGTCGAAACGTTACCTTGTACCTCATTAACCTCGTACCTTATTGTCACTCAATTTGTATTACTCTGTGGTGAATTTTGAATAAACTCTAGCACTATCTGCAAGACCAAACAAGACTTATTTTGAGTGTGCCTGTTTCTGTGTCTTGTCTATGGACAGATGAGCAAAAAAGGAACTTTTTGGCAAGGCACATCAGCTCTATGTTCACAGACGGAAAAATGAAGCATATCAAGAAAAGAACACTGTCCCTACTGTGAAACATGGAGGAGGCTCTGTTATGTTCTGGGGCAGCTTTGTTGCATCTGGCACAGGGTGTCTAGCGTCTGTGCAGGGTACAATGAAATCTCAAGACTATCAAGGGATTCTCGAGAGAAATGTGCTGCCCAGAGTCAGAAAGCTTGGTCTCAGTCGCAGGCCATGGGTCTTGCAACAGGATAATGACCCAAAACACACAGCTAAAATCACCCAAGAATGGCTAAGAGGAAAACATTGGACTATTCTGAAGTGGCCTTCTATGAGCCCTGACCTAAATCCTATTGAACATCTTTGGAAAGAGCTGAAAAATGCTGTCTGGAAAAGGCAACCTTCAAACACGGAACAACTGGAGCAGTTTGCTCTTGAGGAGTGGGCCAAAATACATGTCGAGAGGTGCAATTACAGGAATCGTTTGATTGCAGTGATTGCCTCAAAAGGTTGTGCAACAAAATATTAAGTTAAGGGTACCTGTCATGATTTCCACTCTGTTTCTGTCTTTTTGTTACATTGTGTCGGGGCTGTCAATCTGTGCTGTGTCTGTGCTGCAATCACCTGTGTTTATTTTCCTTAATCAGGATTCTACTTAAGCATGCTAGTTACTCCCCCAGTGTCAATCGTACACTTGCTGTAGCCTGTGGAACATTGATCCCTCTGCACTCAGTGCCTGACCCCGCTTGACTTGATTCTCTTCCTTTGCTTGTGACCTGACCTTGCTTGTGCCTGCTCCCTGTAACTGTTTTGTCTCGCTGACTTTCCTGACTTCGGCTCATGTATTGGACTTCGTCTCTGACTTGCCTTTGTCGTACTGTGGCATTTCTTGGACTTGACCTAGGATTTTTTGACCTCCCTTTACTTAACAGTAAGTAGTATACATATTTACTGCTGTGACTCGCGTCACATTACGATTGACCATTAAAATTTTTTCAGTTTCCCACCTGGATTCGTTACATACTTTGTGTGATCAGGTGGGGAATCTGACTCAGTTAGTCCAAGATTTAGCCTTGGGACAACACAAACTGGCTTCCTCTAATGCTAAGTTACAGGGCCAGATTTCTGGTACTCTTGCTGCCTCTCAGAATCCCTCTCCTCAGACCGCTATTATGACTTCTGTACCATCTGATGTCTCGTTCAGCCCCCTGAACCTGCTATTGCACTCCCTGACAAGTTTTCAGGAGAAAAGGACCAGTTCAGAATTTTTAAAGAGAGTTGCAAATTATAGTTTACCTTGCTCCCCCGTCCTCAGGGAATGAGTCACAGCGGGTGGGAATTATAATGTCACTTTTGCGGGGGTGTCCCCAGACCTGGGCATTTTCCCTACCCTCTCTTGCTCCTGAACGTCTTTCAGTGGATGCCTTTTTTAACGCTTTAGGACAGATCTATGATGAACCTGAGAGGGTCAAGGTGGCAGAGACAAGGATCATGAACCTGACACAGGGGAACCACACAGCAGATGACTATTGTACTGAGTTTCGTCAGTTGTCTTCTGAGGTCCTGTGGAATGATGCAGCTCCCAGATGCCAATTTCTCAGTGGTCTTTTGGAGTCTCTTAAGGCCACTCTGGCTCTACATGCTCCACCTGGTTGTTTGGTGGAGGCCATGACTCAGGCTATCCTCATGGATCAGAGGATGTGGGAAAGATGCGAGGTGCAAAAAGAGTCTCCATTTTGTCCAACTGGCCACGTTTGTGCACCTGAGGTGGAACCTATGCTGGTGCTGCCAGCTCTAGGATTAAGGAGAGGAGACGCCGGCGGGAACTTGGACTTTGTCTCTATTGTGGCCAAGCTGGACATTGCTTAAAGGATTGCTTGGCACGACATGCAGAAAACAAGCCGTCAGGAAACGCATAAGTCTGTGTGATTGCCGAGGAGGTCACTCAGACTTACAGGTACCCTTTTACTCCTCTGATAAGGTGTTGTTGAATGCTGAACTTGTTTTTCAAGATCAGTGTCTGTTCACATTTGCCTTTATTGACTGTGGATCGGCTGCTAATTTCATTGATGAGGAACTGTTCTGAAGTTAGAATTAGGGACAGTTAAGCTAGAAAGCCCTATTCAAATCGAGGCCGTTGACAGAACACCGTTGCTCAAAAATCCAGTTCGGTTACGGTGGAGTTCACACTCAAGGTGGGGTCTCTTCATACGGAAAATATTTCCTGTTATGTTTTGGACAATTTACCTGCTGGAATTGTATTGGGTATTCCTTGGCTGAATACGCATAATCCAATTATTGACTGGAATTGGAGAGATATTGTCAAATGGGGTCCTTTTTGTATTGAAAAATGTCTTACACCTGTGCATGTTTGTTCCGTTAGTCTGGAGGGTCTTCCGGAATACCTGAAAGGCTTCAGAGATGTTTTTTCGGAAAAGAATCTGAGATATTACCTCCTCACGGTCCCTATGACTGTGCAATTAATCTCATTCCTAATGCCAAATTACCCAAGGCTCGCTTGTATAACTTGTCTGGCCTTGAGCAGTCAGCCATGAAAGAGTATATTAGCGCAAGTTTACGAAATGGTCATATTCGCCCTTCCTCATCGCCGGTAGCTGCCGAATTCTTTTAGAGGGTAATATAATCTTATACGGATTCGTGAGGGTGATGAGTGGAAGACAGCATTTTTAACGTCTGAAGGTCTCTTTGAAAATCTCCTCATGCCATTTAGTCTAACAAATGCACCTGCAGTTTTTAAAAATTTTATGAATGATATTTTTTCTGATTATATTGGGAGATTTATTGTGGTTTATTTGGATGACATTCTGATTTTCTCATCTGAACTGGATTCATATCATAAACATGTCCGTTTGGTTTTGCAAAGGTTGAGGGATAATTGGTTGTTCACTAATTGAAAAATGTACCTTTTCTGTTCAAGAAATATAATTTTTGGGTTTCATTGTGTAAGCCTACAGGTTTAAGAAGGATCCTGGGAAAGTTCAGGCCATCATTGATTGGGTTCAACCCAGCGACCTTAAGGCTCTGCAGTGCTTTTTAGGGTTCGCAAATTAGTATAGAAAATTTATTAGAGGATTTTCTCAGATCGTCAAGCCTCTTACGGACCTCACTCGTAAAGAGTCGGAGATAAAAGTTTGGTCGCCAGTAGCGGTTGGGAATTTTGAAAATTTAAAGAAATGTTTTTGTCTGCTCCTGTTCTGGTGCAACCAGGCCTCCAGAGGCCGTTTATTGTGGAGGTAGATGCTGCTGAGGTCGGAGTGGGGCTGTGTAGTCTCAAGGTCCTGAGACTTTAACTAACCTGCGACAATGTGCCTTCTTCTCTAAAAAATTTTCTCCTGCTGAGAGAAACTATGATGTGGGTAATTAGGAGTTGCTTGCGGTCAAGTTGGCCTTTGAAGAGTGGAAGCATTTTTTGGAGGGAGCTGTTCATCCAGTCACAGTGGTGACGGATCACAAAAATCTTGCTTATAGTGAATCTGCCAAGCGGTTGACACTTAGACAGGCCTGATGGTCTTTGTTTTTTTCACGATTTAATTTTTCTATTATGTTCAGACCAGGGTCTAAGAACGTGAAGGTGGATGCCCCGTCTTGTAGTCTTGATTCTGTGTCTCCTCCAGAACCTCCTTCCTCCATTTTTCCTCAGGGTGTTGTTGTGGCCATGGTTTCCTCTGAGTTGGAAGCTGAGATTCGTACTGCTCAGTCCTTGGCTCCTTCCAATACACCTGAATGCAAGCTGTTTGTCCCTGTGTATCTCAGATTATGCCTTTTGCAAGAATTCCATGATTCTGTGTTGAGTGGTCATCCTGGGGTCACTGCCACCCAGAAGGCAGTTGCTAGACTCTTTTGGTGGTCCGCTATGCATAAGGATATTAGCGATTTTGTGTCTGCTTGTGAAACTTGTGCATGCGCTAAAGTACCACATTGCCGGCCGGTCGGGGAATTGCCACCTTTGCCAATTCCGGAAAGACCATGGACTCATTTGTCCATGGATTTCATTTCAGATTTACCACGGTCTGGGGGATGACTGCTATTTTGGTGGTAGTCAATCGCTTCAGCAAACAAGCTCACTTTGTCCCATTATCTGGATTACCCAATGCTGAAACTCTCTCCAAACTGTTTACTATTCATGTGGTACGATTGCATGGGATTCCTCTAAATATTGTATCTATAATTTCTCCTGAATACGCTGATACCCTAATTGTTGGGGAAATCTACTGTTTGGGCGCACGGCAAGACTAGGAAGGGAAGGAGCAAAGGAGCACCGTTTGACATTTTTGAATGTAAAATTTGCTGGAACAATTAGTGCCAGTGAAGTTTTAGTCTTTTTCCAATTAGAAATCATCCAGACCTGAATATGTAACATAATTTATTTATTGATCATGCCAGCATGGAGAGAGATGTCAGAACAATCATCTCACTCCCACAATACAAATTCTTCTAATTTAAATAGCAGAAGAGAAAGGCATGTAAAGTACAGAGTAGCAAGGGCGGCACATATGATGGTTATAGCTTGACCGTAAGCATTCTGTTATCTAGGATACCAGAGCAAGCAAGCGATGACACCTTCATTTGTATTTAAGATAAGGAAAGTTAGCTAATAACAATAAAAGTTAACACACATATAAAGTCTTCACAATACGTCAAATGAATATTGTTCCAAGTCTAGGAACTTAAATGTATATATGAGAAATAAACAGTGTTACATAAACGCATGGTAAAGCATACAGGTATAAATCAACTGCTGGAAGTAGGCTACCACCCAGCTTGGAAAACAGGAAAGAACTGTGCTGATCATGAAGGATCCTCACAAAGAAACAGTTCCATCCAACTACTGCCCAATAACATGTCTTACAACAACATGGAAACTCCTGTCAGGCATCATAGCCACCAAGCTACAGAACCATATGAACCAGTACATGAATCCAGTTCAGAAAGGCATTGGGACCGACACCAGAGGCTCTAAGCACCAGCTCCTAGTAGATAGAGCAGTCGCTCAAGACTAAAGATCCAGACAGACCAATCTCAGCACAGCCTGGATTGACTACAGGAAAGGATATGACTCAATGCCACACACATGGATCTGTGAATGCTTGGCTCTCTACAATGTCAACAGAAAACTAAGAAATTTCCTCAGAAACTCCATGGGACTAAAGAGAACAACATTGGAAGTCAACTCAAGACACCTAGAACAAGTGACCATCAAATGCGGCATATACCAAGGTGATGCACTGTCCCCATTGCTGTTCTGCATAGGCTTGAACCCCCTCAGTCAGATAATTACAGAGTCTGGCTACGGATACAAGTTCAAGAGTGGAAGCACCATCAGCCACCTCCTCTACATGGATGACATCAAGCTGTATGCGAAAAACAAATGAAACATCAATTCACTGATGCACCTGACATGGATCTACATCGAAGACATCAGGATGTCCTTCAGACTGGAGAAGTGCGGCCAGCTGTTAATAAAGAGAGGCAAGGTAGTCAAGACTGATGGAGTGGAATTATCAGCAGGGCACATAGCAGATGTACAGACATGCTCCAAGTACCTCGGCATCCCTCAGGGATATGGTAACCATGATGAGGAGGCAAGGAAAGTGCAACATCCAAATAGCATAAAAGGGTAAGACAGGTCCTGAAGAGCCAGCTCAATGGAAGAATAAAATCCGCGCTATCTGATACTCTGCTGGCATAGTGTGCTGGCCAAAAGAAGAGATGGAAGCTGCAGATGTGAAGACACAAAAGCTCTTCACAATGCATGGAGGTCTCCACCCTAAGTCTAACACCCAAAGATTGTATACTAACAGAAAGGAGGGTGGTCGAGGCTTGATAAGCATCCAAGCCACCATCATGGATGAAACAAGGATATCCAGGAATACATCAGAAAAATGGCACCAAAAGATGAGATGCTGAGAGAAAGCCTAAGGCAGCAACAACAGATCTGGAAGGAAGAACAGGAACATGAAGCGCCATGGCAAGACAAGCCGCTGCATGGGATGTACCATCGACAGAGAATGGAGGTGGCTGACATGGAGAAATCTCACCAATAGCTGGAGAAAGCTGGACTTCGAGACAGCACAGAGGCACTAATCATAGCGGCACAAGAGCAAGCACTAAGTACCAGATCCATAGAAGCAGGAATCTACCATACAGGACAAGACCCAAGGTGCAGACTATGCAAAGAAACCTCAGAAACCATCCAACACATAGTGGTAGGATGCAAAATGCAAGCAGGAACAGCGTATACTGAACGCCACAACCAAGTAGAGGGAAATGTATACAGGAACATCTGCACAGCATACACACTGACAGGTTTAAGAAAACTATTTAATGTATGTATTGCGAAATCTAGGGACAGATCCATTTAATAAAAGACTCATCTATAACTGTGCAGTTTGCTCCTCTTGCATGCTCCTTAGCCTTTGGGTTATGTTCCCAGTTTTGTGCACATGATTTATTTGAAGCCATCCTTATGCAATGTGAAACACTCCACCTCCCATCAATTTAACACGTCAAGCTGTGATTTTTCTATGTCAAGGAACCTCACCCTGTCAGAGACATCTTACAATTACTTCAAAAACTTCTTCTTGTTTTATAACAGTGTAAGGGGGTGAAATAGAATTACCTCCTTGCTTCCCTTTCTCTAATTGTCTTTGATCTGTTAATGTTTACATGTTGATAATGTCAATGATGAATGCTTGCGGTACTGCTACATAGCAATATGTATTACTGCTCACATTTTTGGTACTGCCACATTTATATATGTGTTACCATTCTTTAGAGAATTGTACTATATTATGTTGTGTTCCTTTAGTATAATATTGTATATAATATATGTGATGTGTACTAATTTTCATGTTCAGTTTAGGGAAAGTTAGGTGCTTGCTTCTGGGGACATTAGAAGAGGGCACCTTAGTATATAGTTCTTATAGACAAGGGTGAGTGTAGTTCATTTGTGGGCCACTAGATGGGGGCGTACTAGTGTGCACTGTTAGGTATAGTTGATAGGATGTCCATAGATGGTTAAGAGTAGAAGGGGCTGCCGGGTGGTAAGAGAGAAGTTTCTAGGAAATTAGTTCAGACGGGGCCAGAGTGCTCAAGTGTCCACATGGGCTATAGGCCCGGACTGCTCGGCAGCCACATAACGTTGAAATGCTGCAGTCCACGTTATCCACGGCCTCTGTGCATCATATCAGTTGGCCAGTACAGAGAAGGAAGATGTGGCGGCTCATAGCCTGGGCAGACGCCTTTAGGGCAGGAGTCGGTTGGACTGAAGAGATGAAGAAAGCTGGAGCTTCAACGAGATTGGTACAAACGGGCCGGATGCTTTACCAGATGCAACCGAACCTGGTGACTGATGATTTTGAGTCTGGGGCGAAACAGGCAGAAGGAAATGTCATCATGGTGAGGTCAGGCCAGGAAGGAACTGGGGAGCAGTCTAGTACAGTCCGGTCCGGGCGTGTACCGCACAGAAGTGACAGCAAAGCAGGGAGAGATAAGGAAACAAGTGAATCCCATGATGTGCCAACTGTGGATGCAACGTGTGAAGTGTTAAGTAAAGAGAATGTTCAAGTTATCCTGGACTGTGTCTCCATTACTGGGGGTCGCCTGAAAGAGCGACCGTCGTTGCCTGGGAAGTGCAAAGGAGGAAGCTGAATCTGGAGATGCAGGTACGCTAAAGAGAACAATACAGTTTTCTGTAGGGGAAGGACTGGACATCGATGGAACAGTATTGCAAGTCACGACTACAGTCCTGTCCCACTCTTACAACTATCTCACGGTTTTTCCTCCTTCTGTGTAATGTAATATATTCCGCGTTTCAAGGCCTTAAGCTTCATTGAGGGGTCGCCATGGTTACAAGGGATCCTGACATGTATCTGCTTTGCATTCTGCACTGACTGCATATGTGTGGACGGTGAATACAGGAGTAACACTGGTGTTGGTGCAAGAGATGTGTGAAGGTAGGAGAGCAAATTCACTGCTTTCTCTCTAAATCCACAACAGATGTCCCAGGAAACACCACAGGTTCCAGCCACGGATTTGTAGTTTACACTGTTGTTGGGCTACTGTACAAGTATTGGTTTCAGTTGACATTCACCTGCTCCATTAAGTGCTAACATTCCCTTTCTCGATTCCTGGTGGCCTGACTGCTGGAAACCCCTCCAATCCCGAGAACCAGGGTTTTGAAGAGCTCTGTGTGAATGGAGTGGTGCGCATTGCTGCTCCATTCATTCTTATGGGAGTGGCGAATGATAGCTGACTGCTACCGTCCGCTGGTTTTTGTCACTCCCATGACAATGAATGGAGCAGCAATGCACATGATCGACCACCACTCCATTCACATAAAGCGCCTCAGAGCCCTGGTTCTTGGGATTGGAGTGGGTCCCAGCAGGACCGCCATCAGTGCATTACTGCCCTTACTGCTGTATGGGGCCTGGTGAGCAGCAAACTATGAATTAACACATGTGGAATTATACATTACACTTTACAAAAAAGTGTGAAACAACTGAAAATATGTCTTATATTCTAGGTTCTTCAAAGTAGCCACCCTTTGCTTTGATTACTGCTTTGCATGCAGAAAAGGTGAACGGATGAACTCTACATGCCTGGTTCCCACCGTGAAGCATGGAGGAGGTGGTGTGATGGTGTGGGGGTGCTTTGCTGGTGACACTGTTGGGGATTATTCAAAATTGAAGTGGTGAGCGGTCCAGCTCACCCCAAACCATCTCGATTGGGTTCAGGTCTGGTGACTGTGGCGGCCAGGTCATCTGGCATAGCACCCCATCACTCTCCTTCTTGGTCAAATAGCCCTTACACAGCCTGGAGATGTGTTTGGGGTCATTGTCCTGTTGAAAAATAAATGATGGTCCAACTAAACGCAAACCGGATGGAATAGCATGCTGCTGCAAGATGCTGTGGTAGCCATGCTGGTTCAGTATGCCTTCAATTTTGACTAAATCTCCAACAGTGTCACCAGCAAAGCACCCCCACACCATCACACCACCTCCTCCATGCTTCACGGTGGGAACCAGGCATGTAGAGTCCATCCGTTCACCTTTTCTGCTCGCAAAGCAATAATCAAAGCAGAAGGTGGCTACTTTGAAGAACCTAGAATATAAAACATATTTTCAGTTGTTTCACACTTTTTTGTAAAGTGTAATGTATAATTCCACTTGTGTTAATTCATAGTTTTGATGCCTTCAGTGTGATTCTACAATTTTCACAGTCATGAAAATACAGAAAAATCGTTGAATGAGAAGGTGTGTCCAAACTTTTGGTCTGTACTGTATATTTTACATTTTAAAAATTACAAAAAGGAAAATGTACTGATGCAAAAGTTTTGGCACCTTGCATGGTTAGTACCTTGTAGCACCCCCTTTTAAAAGTATAACAACTTGTAAACGGTTTTTCAACTCTTGTTTGAGGGATTTTCATCCATTCTTCATTGGAAAATTCTTCCATTTCTGTGAGATTCCTGGGTCGTCTTGCATGTACAACTATTTTGAGGTCTAGCCGCAGATTTTCAATGATGCTCAGATCAGGGGTCTGGGAGGGCCACTGTAAAACCTTCAGCATTCATCTTTTGAGGTAGCCTATTGTGGATTTTGACATGTGTTTAGGATCATTATCCATTTGTAGAAGCCATCCACTTTTCAGCTTTAGCTTTGTACAGATGGTGTTATGTTTGCATCAAGAATTTGTTGAAATTTCTTTGAATTCTTTCTTCCCTCTACCCGTGAAATGTTCCCCGTGCCATTGGAGGCAACACAACCGCAAAGCATGAATGATCCACCCCCCATGCTTAATGGTTGGCGAGATGTTCTTTAACTGAAATTCTGTGCCCTTTTTTCTCCACATATACCTTTGATCATTGTGGCCAAAGAGTTTTATTTTACCTCATCGGTCCACAGGACTTGTTTCCAAATTGCATCAGCTTGTTTAGATATTCTTTTGCATATTTCTGACGCTGAATTTTATGGCGATGATGCAGAAGAGGTTTTCTTCTGATGACTTTTCCATGAAGGCTATATTTGTGCAGGTGTCTCTGAACAGTACCACAACTCCAGAGTCTGCTAAATCTTTCTGAAGGCCTTTTGCAGTCAAGAGCAAGGTTCTGATTTGCCTCTCTAGCAATTCCACGAGCAGGTCACACTGAAAATTTGCTTGGTCTTCCAGACCTTAACTTGACTTTCACTGGTCCTGTTAACTGACATTTCTTAATGACATTTCAAACTGAGGAAAGGGCAACTTGAAAACACTTTGCTATCTTCTTAGAGCCTTCTCCTGCTTTGTGGGCCTCAACCATTTTCATTTTCAGAGTGCTAGGCAGCTCAGCTGCTTAGAAGAACCCATTGCAGCTGTGTTTTGACACAAGGTTAGAGGAGGCTAGTTTTTTATATAAAACTGGGAAATTGGCATCACTTGGCCTTTTCTAACGATGATAGTGAATAAACGATAACCCCAACAGGTTAATTAAGGTCTGAAACATTTGTTAAAGTTATCTGATCACACACATTTCCAATGGTGCCCAAACTTTTGAATCAGCCCATTTTCCTTTTTGTAATTTTTAAAATGTAAAAAGTGACTATATATATTTTTTCCCCTAAAATGCAAAGGAAATGTGACATATTAAACTTTAGGCCATTTACAGATCATTTTATCTTCAATTTGCTTAAGTGGTCACAATAACAATTTTGACCACAAGTGACCAAACTTTTACATGCCACTGTATATGCTGGTTAATAGAGTATTTTTCTGGTGACAGGTTCCATTTAAGTTGATAAAAACTTTGATGATGGTAGTGCTTCTTTAACCCCTTCCCGACATGTGCCGTACATATACTGCTTTGCGGGAGGTGCGTTCCCGCAAAGAGCAGTATACCTACGGCGGCACAATCGCGTGCGTGTGTCTGATGTATGTGACAGCTGACACCCCGCAGCAATGCCCATGATCGGTGCTAGCACCGATCGCATGCATTTAATCTCTCTGATGACATTGTCAGTAGTGACAGCGGCATAGAGAAGCATCGCGCAGGGAGGGGCGATCGCATTGGCCTGATGGTCTCCATGAAGACCCCCAGCACCAAGATGGCCTCGTAGTCTTTCCGGGTCCTGGAGGGGAAGGTGGCTTGTGAGCGCCTGCTGGCAGCAGGCGCTGGCATGCCTCCTTCCATGCCTGTCAGATCCTGATCTGATACTCTGTAGTGCAGAGTGAAAGATCAGCGATCTGACATTAGGGTGGGCCATGTATATGGATACACCTAAACAAAATGGGAATGGTTGGTGATATCAACTTCCTGTTTGTGGCACATTAGTATATAGGAGGGGGAAAACTTTTCAAGATGGGTGGTGACAATGGTGGCCATTTTGAAGTCAGCCATTTTAGATCCAACTTTATTTTTTCCAATGGGAAGAGGGTCATGTGACACATCAAACTTATTGAGAATTTCACAAGAAAAACAATGGTGTGCTTGGTTTTAACATCACTTTATTATTTCATGAGTTATTTACAAGTTTCTCTTTGTTTACATCCATTGACATGTCGCAGAGGTTAACACATGAGGAGCTGATAGAAATTGTGTTGATGTCTGGTGAACGCAGTACCCAGCTCATTGCAGCAGATTTCAATGCAAGACACCCTATGAGACCACCCATCTCCCATTCTACAGTCAGCAAACTGCTTGTTAAATTTCGTGAAACAGGTTCAGTGTAGGATTTGCAAAAAAATGTGGACGCAAGAAAACTGTCACTAATAAAGAAACATCAGTGGCTGTCTTAGCTTCATTCAGCAATAGCCCACAGCGTAGCACCCGCCGCATGTCACTGGAGAGTGGCATTAGTCAAACATCCCTTTGGCGGATATTAGCTACTCACAAATGGCACCCTTACAAAATCCAGCTGCTGCAGCATCTCAACGAGGATGATGTGTCACATGACCCTCTTCCCACTGGAAAAAATAAAGTTGGATACAACTTCAAAATGGCCGCCATGATCACCACCCATCTGGAAAAGTTTTCCCCCTCCCATATACTAATGTGCCACAAACAGGAAGTTGATATCACCAACCATTCCCATTTTATTTAGGTGTATCCATATACATGGTCCACCATACTGGGACAATGTAAAAAAAGTTTTAAAAAAATTACGAGGTGTAAAAATATTTTTTTAACCCCTTTACCCCAAGGGTGGTTTGCACGTTAATGACGGGCCAATTTTTACAATTCTGACAACTGTCTCTTTATGAGGTTATAACTCTGGAACGCTTCAACAGATCTTCGCGATTCTGGGAATGTTTTCTTATGACATATTGTACTTCATGTTAGTGGTAAAATTTCTTCGATAAAACTTGCGTTTATTTTGGAAAAAAAACGCAAATATGGCGAAAATTTTGAAAATTTTGCAATTTTCAAAATTTGAATTTTTGTTCCCTTAAAACAGAGAAATATGTCACACAAAATAGTTAATAAATAACATTTTCCACATGTCTACTTTACATCAGCACAATTTTGGAACCAAAATTTTTTTTTGTTAGGAAGTTATAAGGGTTAAAAGCAGCGATTTCTCATTTTTACAACAAAATTTCCAAAGCCATTTTTTTAGGGACAACCTCACATTTGAAGTCACTTTGAGGGGTCTATATGGCAGAAAATACCCAAAAGTGACACAATTCTTAAAACTGCACCCCTCAAGATACTCAAAACCACATTCAATAAGTTTATTAACCATTCAGGTGCTTCACAGGAGCTGAAGCAACGTGGAAGGAAAAAATGAATATTTAACTTTTTTATTTTCACAAGGGTAAAAGGAGAAAATGGACAGATAAAGTTGTTGTACAATTTCTCCTGAGTACGCCAATACCCCATATGTGGGGGAAAACCACTGTTTGGGCGCACGGCAGAGCTCGTAAGGGAAGGAGCACCATTTGACTTTTTCAAACCAAAATTGGCTGGAATTAAGATTGGACGCCATGTCGCGTTTGGAGAGCCCTTGACGCGCCTAAACAGTGGAAACCCCCCAAAGTGATACCATTTTAGAAACTATACCCCCTATGGAACTTATCTAGATCTGTTGTGAGCACTGTGAACCCCCAAGTGTCTCACAAAAGTTTATAATGCCTGGGTGTGAAAAAAAAAAACACAATTTTCCACAAAAATGATTTTTTAGTTCCCAATTTTTGATTTTTCCCAAGAAAATTGGACCCCAAAATTGTTGTCCAATTTGTCCTGAGTACGCTGATACCCCATATGTGGGGGGGGACTGTTTGTGTGCACGGCAAAGCTTGGAAAGGAAGTAATAACGTTTTGGAATGCAGACTTTGATGGGTATCATGTTCCGTTTGCAGTGTCCCAGATGTGCCTAAACAGTGGAAACCCCCCACAAGTGATCCCATTTTGGAAACTAGACCACCTAAGAAACTTATCTAGATCTGTGGTGAGAACTTTGAACCCCCAAGTGATTCACACAAGTTTATAATGCCCGTGCATGAAAATAAAAAATCCTATTTTTTTCCAACAAAAATTATCTTTTAGTCACCAATTTTTTATGTTCCCAAGGGTAACAGTAGAAATTGGCCCACAAAAGTTGTTGTGCAATTTGTCCTGAGTAGGCTGATACCCGATATGTGGGGGGGAACCACTGTTTGGGCGCACAGCAGAGCTTGGAATGAAAGGAGCGCCATTTGACTTTTCCCAACCAAAATTGGCTAGAATTGAGATTGGACGCCATGTTGCATTTAGATAGCCCCTGATGTGCCTAAACAGTGGAAACCCCTCACAAGTGACCCCATTTTGGACTCTAGACCCCCTAAGGAACTTATCTAGATCTGTGGTGAGCAATTTGAACCCCCAAGTGCTCAACACAAGTTTATAACGTAGAGCCGTAAAATTAAAAAATCATATTTTTTCCACAAAAATAATCTCTTTACCCCAATTTTTATTTTCCCAAGGGTAACAAGACCCCAAAAGTTATTGTGCAATTTGTCCTGAGTACGCTGTTACCCCATATGTGGGGTAAACCACTGTTTGGGTGCATGGCAGAGCTCGGAAGGGAAGGAGCACCGTTTGACTGTTTCAAAGCAGAGTTGGCTGGACGCCATGTCGTGTTTGGAGAGCCCCTGATGTGCCTAAACAGTGGAAACCCCCCACAAATGACACCATTTTGGAAACTAAACCCCTCAAGGAACTTATCTAGATGTGTGGTGAGAACTTTGAACACCAGGTGTTTCACTAAAGTTTATAACGCACGAGCATGAAAATAAAAAAAATCATATTTTTTCCACAAACATGATCTTTTAGTCCCCAACTTTTTATTTTCCCAAGGGTAACAGGAGAAATTGGACCCCAAAAGTTGTTGTCCAATTTGTCCTGAGTATGCTGATACCCCATATGTGGGAGAGAACTACTGCATGGGCACACGTCGGAGCTCGGAAGGTAAGTAGTAACGTTTTGGATTGCAGACTTTGATGGAATGGTCTGCGGGTGTCATGTCGCATTTGGAGAGCCCCTGATGTGCCTAAACATTGGAAACCCCCCACAAATGACCCCATTTTGGAAACTAGACCACCCAATGAACTTATCTAGATGTGTGGGGAGAACTTTGAACCCCCAAGTGCTTCACAGAAGTTTATAACGTAGAGCCATAAAAATAAAAAATCATAATTTTTTTCCACAAAAATGATATTTTCGCCCAGAATTTTTTATTTTCCCAGGGGTAACAGAAGAAATTAGACCCCCCAAAAGTTATTTTGCAATTTGTCCTGAGTACGCTGATACCCCATATATGGGGGTAAACTACTGCTTGGGCGCATGGCAGAGCTCAGAAGGGAAGGAGCACCGCTTGACTTTTTCAATGCAGAATTGGCTGGAACAGAGATCAGACACCATGTCACATTTGGAGAGCCCCTGATGTGCCTAAACAGTGGAAACCCTCCAATTCTAACTCCAACCCTAACCCCAACACACACCTAAACCTAATCCCAACACTAATCATAACCCTAACCACAAACCTAACCATAACACACCCCTAACCCTAATCCCAACCCTAACCCTAATTCTAACTTTAGCCCCAACACTAACTTTAGCCCCAACCCTAACCCTAATGGGAAAATGGAAATAAAAACATTTTTTTAATTTTATTATTTTTCCCTAACTAAGGGGTGATAAGGGGGGGTTTGATTTACTATTTATAGCGGGTTTTTATGATTGGCAGCTGTCACGCTAAAAGACACTTTTTATTGCAAAAAATAGTTTTTGCATCACCACATTTTGAGAGCTATAATTTTTGCATATTTTGGCCCACAGAGTCATGTGAGGTCTTATTTTTTGCGGAACGAGTTGACGTTTTTATTGGTACCATTTTTGGGCATGTGACATTTTTTGATCGCTTTTTATTACAATTTTTGGGAGGTTAGAATGAACAAAAATCAGAAATTCATGAATTTCATTTGGGGGGGCGTTAATGCCGTTCCGCGTGTGGTAAAATTGATAATGAATTTTTATTCCTCGGTCAGTACGATTACAGCGATACCTCATTTGTATCTTTTTTTATGTTTTGGCGCTTTTATGCAATAAAAACAATTTTATATAAAAAATAATTATTTTTGCATCGCTTTATTCTGCGAGCTATAACTTTTTTATTTTTTCGCTGATGATGCTGTATGGTGGCTTGGTTTTTGCGGGACAAGATGACGTTTTCAGCAGTACCATGTATATTTATATCCGTTTTTTTGATCGCGTGTTATTCCACTTTTTGTTCGGCGGTATGATGATAAAGCATTGTTTTTTGCTTTGGTTTTATTTTTTTTTAAGGGGTTCACTAAAGGGGTTAACTAGTGGGACAGTTTTATAGGGTGGGTCGTTACGGACATGGCGATACCAAATATGTGTACTTTTATTGTATGTTTTTTTTTATTTACATGAAGAAATGAATTTATTGGGGATATATATATATTTTTTTGTTTATTTGGGAATTTTTTTTTACACATGTGATTTTTATTTTTTTAACTTTTTTACTTTGTCCCAGGGTGGGACATCACTGTATAATGTCAGATCGCTGGTCTGACAGAGTGCACAGCACTCTGTCAGACCAGCGATGTGTCAGGCAGTGCTGCAGGCCTTCTCAGCGCCTGCTCTCAGCAGGCACTAAGGAAGCCCCTCCCTGCAAGACCCGGAAGGATCCCGCGGCCATCTTGGATCTGGGGTCCTGCAGGGAAGAGGGTCCCTCGGAACAGCGCGACATTGCTCTGTTCTGAGGGTCTCAGGGGAGCACGCAGGGAGCCCCCTCCCTGCGTGATGCTTCCCTATACCGCTGGAATGCTACGATCATGTTTGATCGCAGTGTGACAGGGGTTAATGTTCCGGGAGCGGTCAGTGACCGCTCCTGGCACATAGTGCCGGGTGTCAGCTGTGATAATCAGCTGACACCCGGCCGCGATCGGCCGCTCTCCCCCCGGGAGTGCGTCCGATCGCATGGGACGTACTATCCCGTCCATGGTCATACGGGCCCACGTCACCTGGATGGGATTGTACATCCGATGGCAGAAAGGGGTTAAAAATCCAAAATAAAGAAAAAAATAAATAAATATTTTCCAATAAATACATTTATTTATGTAACTTAAAAAACAATAAAAGTACACATATTTTGTATCGCCGCGCCTGTAACGACCCACTCTATAACACTGTCCCACTAGTTACCCTCTTCAGTGCACAGCGTAAAAAAATAAATAAAAAATGAGGCAAAAAACAATGCTTTATCATCATATGGCCGAAAAAAATGCAATAAAACGAGATCAAAAAGACGGATGAAAATAAAAGTTGTACCGCTGAAAACATCATCTTGTCTCGCAAAAAAAAAACTGCCATACAGCTCCATCAGCAGAAAAATAAAAAACTTATAGCTTTCAGAATAAAGCGATGCAAAAATAATTATTTTTACCATAAAATAGTTTTTATTGTGTAAAAGCGCCAAAGCCTAAAAAAACTATATAAATGAGGTATCGCTGTAATCGTACTGACCCGAAGAATAAAGCTGTCTTACCAATTTTACTACATGCAGAACAGCATTAAAAAAAAAAAGTTAATTCTGTCTCCCAAAAATCAGAATAGGAAGCGATCAAAAAATGTCATGTGCCCGAAAATGGTACCAATAAAAACTTCAGCTTGTCCTGCAAAAAACGAGCCCTCACATGACTCTGTTGGCTGAAATATAAAAATATTATAGCTCTCAAAATATGGCGATGCAAAGACTAGTTTTTTTCAGTAAAAATCATCTTATAGTGTGTGACAACAGCCAAACATAAAAACACAATATAAATCTAGTATCGCTGTAATCGCACCGTTCCGAAGAATAAAGTCGCCTAATCACTTATACCGCACGAGGAACAGCATAAAAAATAAATAAAACCAATTCTTCACCTACTGTTGATTTTTTCATTCTGCCTCCCAAAGATCGCAGTAAGGCTCAGCGCACAATTATGCTGCGCTCTGCACTGAGCGCTCACACCAGGGTTTCCATGCAAGTCTCTGAAATACGTGATTCAGACAGAACCCCGGCAGAAAATTTTCTATAATGAAGCAGATAGACTCACTGTGGATGCCATAGGGAAATATATGAGGATTCCACATTACAGGTAGCACAAAGGCTCTGGAAAAGCAAAATGGCTCCTCACTCCCCAAAAGAAATTCAGCAAATTCTCCGCTCCCAAATCAAAATGCCTCCCCCTCCCTTCTGAGCCCCAGTGTGCCTAAACATCATTTAGCTCCCACATGTTTAGCATTTCTGTAGTGAGAAGCCGCCTAATTTACAGGTGCATGTCTCCAGAAGCACGGGCTGGGCATAATGTACTGGTGACTGCAATGTACTGGTCACTACAGAGTACTGGTCACTACAACGTACTGGTCACTACAACAGCAGTTTTCAATTTTCACTCAGCAACATTCACTGCTGGATTTTTCTGGAAAACACCCATGGAGTCAAAATCATCACTACATTTGTAGATAAATTCCCAAAGGGTTATAATTTCCAAAATGGGGTCACTTGAGGGGGAATTCTGTTTTTCTGGCACTTAGAGGCTCTTTATATGGAATCTTCAAACTAGTCTAGGAAAATCTGCGCTCTAGGAGGCAAATAGCGTTCCGTCCCTCCGGTGTCACTCCGTATGGCAAAGTAGTACTGTAAAGCCACATATGGAGTATTTCTACATTCAGCAGAAATTGTGGGACAAATTTGGGTGCCTGTTATAATTCGATAGCCGAGGAGGATGGTAGCAAAAATAGACTAGGCAACCAGACACCCAGAGAGGTTGGTAACTTAGCGGATTGCAGACCCCTAAACTGACAGCACAACTAGAATTAACCGTGGGACGTACCTACGGTGCCAAAGACGCCTCGACACAGTTGAAGAGTTAACTAAGCCTAAAGAGAGAAAGGGAAAGCTAAACTGCCCCGGAGAAGAGCCACAAAGGAATAGGTAGCCCCCAAACATATATTGGCGGTGAGACAAGATGAAATACAAACACAGGCAGAAAATAGAGCAAGCAAATGCTGGGGACCAATCTGTCTAGATAGAACAGGACAGGAAAGAAACTGTCTGCAATCCAGCAAAAACCCTAAGAAAAATTCCAACACATCTGATATGCAAAAATACTGAGACCACACGATCTCTCCCCCACTAGATCAGAACTCTGGTATGAACTGGCAGCAAATCAGCAGATACTGAAATAACCGGGAACTGAAAATACATAAACTGTCTCTGGTGTGAACTGGTAGCAAATCAGCAGATACTGAAATAGCAGGAAACTGAAAATACATAAACTGTGGCAAATGAGAAACTGAGTCTAGCGCAGGTCCCCGTAGTGAACCTGGCTGTACTAACTACAGAAAAGCAGAAAACAGGTTAGCAAAAGGAAAACAAATGCCACAGAATTAAACAGCAAAATAACTTATCTGAAAGTTGCAGGACACAGCAGGAAGAAGCAGACTTCCAAAAGGGCTCAGGAAGAAACAAATCACCGACAAGGATCATGGGAAGGCTGCTCACTTAAATCTCCCCAGTCAGTAACACCTGATTGTCAATCATCGCCCCCAGGTGACAGCTTTCTGTTAGCCAAAGCAGCTTCATTACCATCAGCAACCATCAGGGGAGCCCAAACTCAGAAGTCAGATTGAAAGTGTTCACAACAGTACCCCCCCTTGAGGAGGGGTCACTGAACCCTCACCTGCACCACCAGGCAGATCAGGATGAGCCCTGTGAAAGTCACGAACCAATCTCTCGGCATGAATGTCAGAAGCAAACACCCAAGAATTGTCCTTCTGACCATAACCTTTCCACTTGACCAAGTACTGGAGTCTCCGTCTAGCCAGACGAGAATCCAATACCTTCTCCACTTCATACTCCAGATTGCACTCAACCAAAAGAGGCTCAGGGGGCGCAGCTATAGGAACTACTGGCTCAACAAACCTTTTCAACAAAGATTTATGAAAAACGTTGTGAATCTTAAACGTCCCTGGAAGAGCCAAATGGAAAGAAACGGGATTAAGGATTTCCAAAATCTTATAAGGTCCAATAAACCTTGGCTTAAACTTTGGAGACGCAACCTTCATAGGGATATTTTTTGAGGACAACCAAACCATGTCACCTACTTTAAACTGGGTAAACAAGGAGAGAAAAGACCATAACAATAATAAGTCTGCACACCAGGAAACAATTTAGGATAGAAAAAATACCATAACATATTTTATTTGGCTAAGCAAAAACACACAACAATTAAAATAATTTAAAAACACACATAATGTGCCATGTACCATACATCTGACCCCTGGCTAGTGCCAAACAATATAATGTAATGACCCTTCATGTTATTATATGCATCTGCCCCTAGTGGACACAGATTGCCACTATCTGCAATTGACAATGGACATGGAACTCATATGTGAATGCGGCCCACTGGTGAATATATCCTAATGAACCATGTGAATACACAACACGCACAAATCACAAGATGCATATATGAAAACCTGGGAACTGCAGCCAAATAGGGGCTAAAGATATAGCACCCAATTGGACAAATAAGAAAAAAGAAGAGCCATGGAAAGGACAAAATAAGAAATATACCTATCCATACTGATTCATACTCACTAGAGAGACTGAGGGTAGAGATGTGCCCCAGATGTATGTCCACTGATGTGGGAAAAGTGGTAAACCAGTAGCATCCCAGTCCCAAAAGCCTGCAGACAAAAACCCAGAAGAGTCACAGTGCCCAAAATGGCAGGAAACATGAGGGAGCCTAAGGAGCAGGGCACATGGGAACAAGCCCCACGCGTATCGCTATTGAACACAGCTTCATCAGGGGATATTTTTTGAGGACAACCAAACCATGTCACCTACTTTAAACTGGGGAACATCCGTCCTATGCCGGTTGGCAAACTTTTGGGCCCTCTGCTGAGAGAGAGACAACTTATCCAGTACTTGATTCCAAATCTGGTGCATTCTCTCTACAATAGAATCCACACTAGGACAGGCAGAAGCCTCCACCTGCCCTGAAGAAAACCAAGGATGAAACCCGAAATTACAGAAAAAAGGGGACATCAAAGTGGCAGAACTAGCCCTATTATTTAGAGCGAATTCAGCCAAGGGCAAAAAAGAGACCCAGTCATCTTGATCAACAGACACAAAACATCTCAAATAAGTCTCCAAAGTTAGTGTTGCTCTCTCAGTCTGCCCATTAGTCTGAGGGTGAAACGCAGAGAAGAATGACAACCGAATTCCCATTCTAGAACAAAAGGCTTTCCAAAATCTGGAAACAAACTGGACTCCTCTGTCAGATACAATGTTCTCCGGAATGCCATGTAAGCAAACTACCTGCTGAAAAAACAAGGGCACCACCTCGGAAGAGGACAGCAACTTCGGCAGTGACACAAGATGGACCATCTTGGAAAATCTATCACAGATCACCCAGATAACAGTCATTCTCTGAGAGACAGGAAGGTTGGAAATAAAATCCATAGAGACATGGGTCCATGGCCTTCTAGGTACAGGCAGTGGCAATAACAATCCACTGGAGCGAGAGCAGGGTTTGGACCGAGAACAAATCCCACAGGACTGCACAAAATTCCTGACATCACGAGATAAGGTAGGCCAACAAAAAGACCGACTACCAAATCTCTGGTACCAAAAATACCGGGATGACCAGCCAATGTGGAGCAATGTATTTCAGACATTATTTTCTTCCTCCATTGGTTGGGGACATACAATTTCCCCATAGGGCATCGTTCAGGTTTATCCCCCTGAAATTCTTCCAGGGCCAGTCTCAAATCGTGCGAGATAGCGGAAAGAACAACACCCTCCTTTACAATGGCAGTAGGCTCAGTCACATCAAGAGAATCCGCAAGGAAACTCCTAGAGAGGGCATCCTCCTTAACATTCTTAGTGCCCGGAAGAAAGGAGACCACAAAATTAAAACGCGTGAAAAACAAGGCCCACCTGGCCTGCCTAGGATTGAATCGCTTGGCTGATTCGAGATAGATCAAGTTCTTGTGGTCAGTGAGGACCACAACTTGATGTTTGGCTCCCTCCAACCAATGTCTCCACTCCTCAAAAGCCCATCTCATAGCCAATAATTCCCAATTCCCCACATCATAATTACGTTCAGCTGGGGAAAATTTTCGAGAGAAGAAGGCACAAGTGTTACTCCTAGAGGTTACCGGATCCCTTTGGGACAAAACGGCTCCTGCACCAATCTCAGAAGCATCAATCTCCACCTGAAATGGGAGAGAAACATCAGGCTGCCGTAGAACAGGAGCAGAAGTGAATCTCCGCTTAAGCTCCTGAAATGCCGAAACTGCCTCTGGAGGCCAATTCACCACATCAGAACCCTTTTTGGTCAAATCCGTCAATGGTTTAACAATAACAGAAAAATTACTTATAAATTTACGGTAAAAATTAGCAAAACCCGAAAATTTCAGAAGAGCCTTCAAGGAAGGAGGCTGAATCCAATCATAAATGGCCTGAACCTTGACAGGGTCCAATTCAATAGCGGACAAAGACAAAATGAATCCCAAAAATGAAACCTTCTGTACGCCAAAGAGACATTTCGATCCCTTAACATACAAAGCATTTTCTTTCAAAATCCGGAATACCACCCGAACATGTTCCACATGAGAATCCCAGTCATTGGAAAAAATCAAAATATCGTCCAAATAAACGATCAGAAACTTATCCACAAACTCCCGGAAAATATCGTTCATGAAAGATTGGAAGACGGAAGGGGCATTAGTGAGCCCAAAAGGCATCACTAGGTACTCAAAATGCCCCTCAGGAGTGTTAAACACCGTCTTCCATTCATCACCATGCTTGATGCGAATAAGATTATACGCCCCCCTAAGGTCAAGCTTGGTAAATCAACTAGCACCTTTCACTCTGGAGAACAAATTGGAAATCAAGGGTAATGGATACTGATATTTAACAGTGATTTTATTAAGGAGACGATAATCAATACATGGCCTCAATGAGCCATCCTTCTTGGCCACAAAGTAAAAGCCTGCACCTAAAGGTTTAAGAGGACAGTCTGATATGGCCCTTCTCCAATGAATCTTTGATGTAAGATCATATAGCATCATGCTCAGGTACAGACAAATTGAAGAGCTGACCCTTGGGAAATTTACAACCGGGCACTAATTCAATCGCGCAATCATAACTCCTGTGAGGAGGAAGGGACGCAGACTTACTCTCACTAAACACCTCAGAAAAATCAGCCAAATAGTCAGGGACATCCTGAGACTGGGGAGAGGTAGAAAAAACAGGAGTGTCACTACGAACACACTGACAACCCCAACTGACCACAGACACAGACTTCCAATCCAAAACAGGATTATGGGTCTGTAATCAAAGAAAACCCAGTACAATAATGTCATGTAAATTATTCTCTTGGTGGTCCGGGGCTACCCGCATTATCACCTGAGTCGAAAACTGGGGTTTATTCTCCGCCAAAGGAGTAGAATCAATACCCTGCAAAGGAATAGGAGTCCGCAGGGGTACCATGGGAAAACCACAACGTTTGGCAAAGTCAAAATCTATCAGGTTCAGGGCTGCTCCTGAATCGAAAAAAGCCTCAGCAGAAAATGAGGAAAAAGAGCAGATCAAGGTAATAGTTAAGAGAAATTTAGGCTGTACACCGCCCAAAACACATGAGCGAGGAAAACATTTTCCCCGCTTAGAGCAGATGGAAATAGTATGAGAAGCGTCCCCACAATAGAAGCACAACTTATTACGCCTTCTAAATTCCTGACGTTGAGCCCTAGAAACAACCCTATCACAGTGCATGGGCTCCGAGGTTCGCTCAAAAAGCAACACCACCTCTCGCACAATTCCACGCTCACGTAAACTCGTCAATTTGAATGGGTAAAGACTAGATCGTTGAGACAGAGGGGACAGGAAATCCCCCCAAAACATCCTTTTCGGGTTTTGCCCCAAACCTTTCCGAAAAAGAACCGCCAGGAATCATCGACCATTTAGTAAAGGCGCCCCTTTTGGAATTTCTGACAAAAACCTGCCCCCTTTTTGACCGGTTTCGAAGCAACAAGGGTTTTCTCAGCTGAACAATAAAATTGGGGCACATACAACAACCCCAACCCGAAAAAAAAAACATCAAATTGCCCAAAAAAAGGGTCCCCAGGGGTCAGGGAAAAAAGGGCCTTCCCCGAGGTCGCCACGCAACAGGGAGACAATTTTAACCTGCGCGCCAGTTCCCCGGAATTAGGGTTTTAAGGGGAAACAACAACTTACAATTGTTCTTAAAGTTCAAAAATTTTTGATCGATCCCGCAGAAAAAAAACAAAATAGGAATCCTAGATTCCACCAAAAACTGATGAGATAACAGAATTCCCCGAAATTCAGCAGCGAGCAGCTTAACACATCAACAAAGGTTATCTCCAAAGAAAGAGAAAAAAAATCCCCTGCGGCCCCAAAAAAAAAGAAAAATTAAAATTTAAAAAAAATTTTGACAACTTTTTTTTTTTCTATTCTTTTCCTTTTTAGAGTACCCCAGAATCTACATTAGGCCCGGCGTTTTGTTACGATTCGGTAGCCGAGGGACGTAGCAAAATAGACTAGGAACCAACACCCAGAGGGAAAATTTTTAACTTAGCGATTGCAGACCCCCAAACTGACAGCACAACAAATTTTGCCTTTGGGCTACCTACGGGGCCCTAGACACCTCACACAGC
>JARQOD010000010.1:2452428-2491554 GCA_033576555.1 Oophaga sylvatica
AACTAGAATTAGCCTTTGGACGTACCTACGGTGCCCTAGACACCTCGACACAGCCGAAGAGTTAACTAAGCCTAAAGAGAGAAAGGGGAAAGCTAAACTGCCCCAGAGTAAAGCCCCAAAGGAATAGGTAGCCCCCAAACATATATTGGCGGTGAGACAAGATGAAATACAAACGCAGGCAGAAAATAGAGCAAGCAAATGCTGGGGCCCAATCTGTCTAGATAGAACAGGACAGGAAAGAATACTGTCTGCAATCCAGCAAAAACCCTAAGAAAAATTCCAACACATCTGATATGCAAAAATACTGAGCCCACATGATCTCTTTCCCGCTAGATCAGAACTCTGGTGTGAACTGGCAGCAAATCAGCAGATACTGAATTAACAGGGAACTGAAAATACATAAACTGTCTCTGGTGTGAACTGGTAGCAAATCAGCAGATACTGAAATAGCAGGAAACTGAAAATACATAAACTGTCTCTGGTGTGAACTGGTAGCAAATCAGCAGATACTGAAATAGCAGGAAACTGAAAATACATAAACTGTGGCAAATGAGAAACTGAGTCCAGCGCTGGCCCCCGCAGGGAACCTGGCTGTACTAACTCCACAAAGGCAGAAAACTGAGTTAAGCAAAAGGAAAGCAAATGCCAAAGAATTAAATAGCAAAATAACTTATCTGAAAGTTGCAGGACACAGCAAGAAGCAAGCAGACTTCCAAAAGGGCTCAGAAAGAAACAAATCACCGGCAAGGATCATGGGAAGGTTGCTCACTTAAATCTCCCCAGTCAGTAACACCTGATTGCCAATCATCGCCCCCAGGTGATAGACTTCTGTTACCTAAAGCAGCTTCAATACCATCAGCAACCACTAGGGAGAGCCCAAACTCAGAAGTCAGATTGAAAGTGTTCACAACAGGTGCCATTTTTACCCATTTCCCAGTGTGAAAATGTAAAACTTGGGGCTAACACACAATCTTGGTGGTAAAACTGTAAATTATTTTTTCTTCACTGCCCAATGGTATAAAAGTTTGTGACACACCTGTGGTGTCAATATAATTACTGCACCCCTAGATGAATTAATTGAGAGGTTTAATTAGTAAAATGGGTTCACTTATGGGGGGGTTCTGCTGTTCTGGCACCTCAGGGGCTCTGTCAATGTAACTTGGCACCCTCAAACAAGTGCAGCAAAATCTGCACTGTAATATGGCGTTTCTTCCCTTTTCAGCTTTGTACTGTGCCTCAAAAGTAGTTATCGACCACATATGGGGTATCGATGAACTCGGAATAAATTGCACAACAAACTTTAGGGTCCATTTTCTCCTTTTGCACTTAACGTTGTAAACTTCTGTCAAGCACGTGTGGGTTCAAGGTGCTCAAAATAAGTTCCATAAGGGGTCTAGTTTCCAAAATGGTGTCACTTGTGGAGGGTTTCCATTGTTTAGGCACATCATGGCACTTGACATGGCAACCGCTAATTATTCCAGCATATTTTACATTCAAAAAGTCAAATGGTGCTTCTTTCCTTCGAAGCCCTGCCGTGCACCCAAACAGTTGTTTTCCTCCACATATAGGGTATCTGCGCACTCAGGAGAAATTGCACAACAAATTGTATGGAGGATTTTCTCTTGTTACCCTTATGAAAATGCAAAATTTGGAGCTAAAAAAGATTTATCTGGGAAAAATTTGATTTTTTATTTTCACGGCCAAACGTTATAAACTACTGTGAAGCACCCGGGGATTCAACACACATCCAGATAAGTTCTCTAAGGGGTCTAGTTTCCAAAATGATGTCACTTGTGTTGGATTTCCACTATTTAGGCACATCAGGGGCTCTCCAAACATGACATGGCGTCCGCTAATTATGCCAGCAAATTTTACATTCAAAAAGTGAAATGGCGCCCCTTCCCTTCCAGGCCTGCTGTGTGCCCAAACCGTAGTATTCCCCCAAATATTGAATATCGGCCTGCTCAGGAGAAATTGCCAACAAAATGTATGGTCCATATTCTCCTGTTACCCTTGTAAAAGTAAAAAAATAGGTCTAAAAGAATTTTTTTGTGAAAGAAAAGTAAATGTTTATTTTTTTCTTCCACATTCCAAAAATTCCTGTGAAGCACCTGAAGGGTTAATAAACTTTTTGCATGTGGTTTTGAGTACCTTGAGAGGTGCAGGTTTTAGATAGGTGTCATTTTGGGGTATTTTCTGTCAGATAGGCTCCGCAAAGTCACTTCAAGTGTGAGGTGGTCCCTAAAAAAATGGCTTTGTAAATTTTGTTGTAAAAATTAGAAATTGCTGGTCAACTTTTAACCTTTATAACTTCCTAGCAAAAGAAAAATTATGTTTCCAAAATTGTGCTGATGTAAAGTAGACATGTGGTAAATGTTATTTATTAACTAATTTGTGCGATATAACTGATTTAAGGGTATAAAAATTAAAAGTTTTAAAATTGCAAAATTTTCAACATTTTTGCCAAATTTCTGTTTTTTTTCACAAATAAGTGCAAGTCATATCAAAGAAATTTTACCACTATCATAAAGGACAACATGTCACGAGAAAACAATCTCAGAGTCAATGGGATCCGTTGAAGCGTTTCAGAGTTATGACCTCATAAAGTGACAGTGGTCAGAATTGTAAAATTTGGCCTGGTCAGGAAGGTGAAAACAGGCTTAGGGGTGAAGGGGTTAAACATTTTAGTATTTGGTGAATGGGATCTTCCAGATGTTTCATGAATAGTAGTGCAGGCACAGCAGGGGAACTGAGTGAATAAATCTGAAGCATTCTCTCTCCTGCAGCCTGAGTTGTGCCATCAGTGCACAGAAAATTTCCTGCAAACAACAGAAACTTGTCCCCCACGTTCCTCATGTTCCCGGGGGTCAGCTCCATTACCAATCACTGTAGTGCGGTAGAGAGGTAAGCGTCACTACATACACATACAAGGGACATTCATCTCTGCACGGCCAATGGCATCTTAGGGTGTGTTTCCACGGTCAGGAAACACTCAGTAATTGCTGTGTGTTTGACGCTGTGCGCTGGTGTGTAGCCCTGGTGTGAAGGCACACGCAGTACCCTGGAGGATGTGTGGAGAGATGATAGTTTAATGCTCAATAAACATTCACTCCAACACACACTTAGACACACCCACAGGATATATATAGGCTCAGTCAGTTCAGTTCAGTCAGTCGGCAGTCAGTTCAGTCAGTCAGTCAGTCAGCAGCAGAGCTCATTGAGTTCTGTTTCCTGTCTTCGGACAGGGCAGACAGTGTGAAGTCTGTGCAGGAGGAGGAAGGAGGAGTTAGTTGCAGATACTTCAGTCTCCTGTCCCAAGGACAGTGAAGGTTCAGAGACGTGCTCCTGCCTAGAGGAATACTGAGATTCTGTCAACAAGCTCCAAGAAAGAAGCAAGAAGGGACTAGTCTGCATAGCCTTTGGAAGTGTGGAGTGCTTATGCTACAAGCGCGGACAGGGCGAAAGGCACAGTGGAAGGAAATCAGAAGTGCTTTAGGATTGAAGAATCCTGCACATTGTCACCGGTCACTGGGGACCGAAGCATCACTATAGCTTCACGCATAGTGGTAGAAAAACCAGAGGCTTACTGGACCTTAGGTAACAGAAAGCAGCCCTTGGAGTGTCGGTACGTAACTGGGGTCAGGGAGAGTGAGAACCTTGAGCCTGATCAGCAAAAGCAGGAACTCAGCTCTTTCAAAGGAAGGCTCCGACCACAAAACTGACCGGGCAGTACAGCTTGGAGAAGCTGGAGTATTTTGGAGTGAACTACGCTTTATGCTGGTTGAGCTCACCATTTTGAAAGTTAAGGAGGCCCATAACCTGTTCAGCTATCGTCTCAAAACACATCCTCCATTGGATCAGCCTCCCTGGGACCTGCCTTACCATCTGACAAGTAAAAGGTATGGAAAGACGCTGACGGTGTGAGACTGAGTTATTTAATTGCATCCCTGCACAACCCCCACCATAACTATCGACCTGAGGGAAGAGTCCCACCTGTAGGGGACCCGACATCTAGCTGCCTCACCATCCCCTCAGAGATCTACAGCAGCGCTGGTACAAATTACCAGAGACTACAGGTGGCGTCACGAACTGTATATAAATCTATCCCCTGTAAATATACCCCCCAACATACGCCTGACCGCCAGGGCCACAGACCGAGCCACCGCTACCTGTGACAACCCCATAGACTTCCATGGGCTCGGCTCTGAGTACCCCATTGCCCTGGTAACCCACAATTGTGGTGCGTGGTCGAGACACTGGCGCAGCGTCAAACACGCAGCGTCCAGATGTTACAGCATAGTGGAGGGGATTTCAAGAAATCCCGTCTCCACTATGCTTAAAAACACGCAGGAGGAAGACCTGCGTTAACGGACATGCGGCGCGTCTTTTTAGATCGCAGCATGTCCTATTCCCTTGCTGCGACGCTGCGTCGCCGCAAGGGAAATAACACAGGCCTGTGTAGCACTGCGGTCATTCCGGATGTGTTCAATGAACACATCCGGATTCACCGCGCGTTCACAAGGGGGCTTTGGACTTTCAGCTCCGTCCAAAGCGCTGTGTTTCCTGATCATGGAAACACAGCCTTAGCAATACACAGCATCTCCTGCCAGAGATGTGGGGATTACACACACCACAAACCAAACACACGTACTTTAAGCACAAGATGCTTCTCCCACCTCCAATTGTCGGAGGGCAGCAGGAACCTGTACACTTTGGCTTGGCTTTCTTTGCCACTGTTTTTGGATTATACCCTGGGTTTTGGGAATACCAGCTTTTTAGATCTATTAATCTATAGAGCCCTAAAGCTCATGCTCCGTCAGTCAGGCAACTCTGACTTTGTAAATAGGGTTACTCTGGAATAATCTGGCACTAATTATAGTTGCTGAAGATCCTCTGTCACTATTTCTGGGGACACACTGCTGTTGTGACAACACTTTATCAGGACTATGCACGAGAGCTCTCATGGGAGCACTTTTGTGGGTACTGTTAGTTGGGGCATTCTTATATTGTATTTTGAGGACATTGATACAGTGTTTGAGGCCATTCTGACACCGTTCATGAGGACATTGGTACCATCTTGTTACTTCCCATCCACTGAATTTAAATGGAATGTGTCAGTAGGATGAACCCTCCTAAGCTTTCTATATGGGCATGTAGGTCATAGGAAGCTAAATAACATGATACCTTGATATCTGAAATCTGATTTCAGAGAAATCCAAGTTTTTCTTATATGTAAATGAGTTGTTCAGGACTATGGGCCGGGCACTGATCTGCATAAGAATCTGCCTCCAGAGATTATTTTATGTAAAAAAGATGAGATACCAGTGTGATGTGACCTCACTGCAGAGCGGTGTCTGATAATAACTGATACATCTGCAGGTTCCTCTCAGCTTCAGCTTCCATCTCACAGGCAGACAGGGCTGTAATACAGCAGAGCTGTGAGAGCTGCAACTGCTAATGTGTTCTACTGTTCTGTGTTAGTTACATGTCTCACACTGGTAACTTCCCCTTTCATTTACAATAATCCCTGGAGGCAGATCCTCATGCAGATCGGTGTCCGGCCCATGGCCTTGAATAGCTTATTTACATATGAGAAAAACCTGGATTTCTCTGGAATCATAAATATCAGATCACAGATATCAAGATATTTTATTTAGTTTCCTATGATCTGAATGCCCATATAGACGGCTTAGGAGAATTGATCCTACTGACAGATTCCCTTTAAACATGTATAAATAAAATAAATAATCCCCCTTGCTATAAAGTTGGCAGCTATGACAAATTCAATAATATTCTACAGGATTAACATCATGATAAATTTCCTGAGGCAGAAAATGTCATAAAATAATACTATTGAAAATAATTTTAACAAAACAAAATCAGCATTTAGTTTAACAGTAATCCTAAAGTTTATATAATATGGAATGTCACTAAGGAGAAGTCACCATCCTGTACACAATTAAACCAGATATTTCCTCTGGTTATTGATCCTGTTCTAATGCCGGGAGTTGTAGTTTTACAACAGCTGCAGAGCTGCAGGTTGTTCACTTCTGATTAGGAGAATTGGGTTTCTAGAAGACCAAACAAAGGAAAAAAAATAGGTCTGTTCTACTACTGTACATCTTGGGCTTCTTTCACACATCCTGATATTTTTGGTACTGGAAAAACCAGTACTGGAGATGTCCGTGTGTTATGTGTGTTTCATACGTGTGCCGCCTATGTGACGCAACAGTATGCGTCTGAGAAAAGCCGGCACTGTTTGCACTGATCTCAGGTGCCGGGTGCTAAAGACCATTCACATCATTGTCCCCTTCTCTGCCTGTGATCAGTGCAAGCAGTGAACAATGTTGAGAGTTGTATTCAAGTGTAAAATTAAGAATAAAATAAAAAATCATACTATACTCACCTTAACACTTAATCTTCTGATGCCACTGTCCTCTATAAACAAACAAAAATAAAAAAACAACAATATCCTTCACCTGTCCAAAGTTGAAAGAATCCATAGTGCCCCACGACGTAATCCTTCTCTGCGACATTTGCTCATCAGTGTGAGCTGTGGCCAAAGATGACAGCTCACGTTGAAGAGCTGGGGAGAATGATGCGCTGCAGCGAGACTGGGCCTCAAGGTAAACTGCGGTGATCTCACCGAGGTCAACGCTGCACCTTGAAACTTTTTCTTACTGTGTTAGCGGTTAGCTCACTGAGGTCACCGCAGTTCATCGGCCCGGATGGGAATGCAGTCTCAGCCTCGATGAGGCCACCGCTAGTCACTCCTCAGTGGTTTTCAGCCTGGACAGTCGCAACTTGGCACTGTCCAGTTTGAAACAATTTATTGGAGACATGGATTACGGCGTGGGACAGAACATCAGACAGGTGAGGGATATTGCTGTTTTTTTTAGTTTTATTTGTTTACAGGGGACAGTGGCTTCAGAGGATTAGGAGTTAAAGTGAGTAGAATGTGATTTTTTAGTTTATTCTTAATTTTACACTTGAATGCAACTCTCAACATTGTTCCCTGATCACAGGCAGAGCAGTGAACAATGATGTGAGCCGTCTTCAGCACTCGATGCCGGGGACCAGCGCGAACAGTGCCACTGCTTCCCAGGCGCCGGTACTTGTCACATTGATGAAAGGGTCTACCTGTGTAAGTGTCTCTGGTACGTGTAGAAACTGTCACTGTGGAACACACTGACGTGTGAAAGAGCCCTAAGACAGTCTGTAGGGGAGTGTTAGGTGGATTGTTTGGGGGAAGGATTGGCGATAATTAAGGTTAAGTTTACCTTACAGCCTATTGCCATCTACAAGGAAAGCTGGTGTAATGTTTAATCAGCTGTTCTCTGCAACATTAAATTGTCAATAATAATAAATAATCTTTTGCATTACAAGTGGGCCCTGCAGTAATCTGAACATCTGGAGATTCGTAAACGTGATCACACAAATGCAGAATAAAACTGTTACACAAGCAATGAAACAATCAGGGGTAATTGAAAGGAAAATGATGTGGTGAAAGCAAAAGCTTTATATATGAAGTCCTTTATGTCTGTCCATTTGGGAAAAGTATTCATTAGCAACAATGACACATGAAGAAAAGCCTATGTCCTTGGCTGGGTCTGTAGCATAATGATAAGGATCACATTTGCTAATTACTACTTCCCTATGTAATTGTATATGGCCGCTCTGGCTTTTCACATATGCATGCGTTGTATGAGATTAGTGAGGACACAATTCAGTCCTTTCACAGTGCTGCCTTGTAGGGTGATCGCTTCTGCCTATATCCATGCATGGTTCTTACTTCACCGGACCTATGAGAACCAATACAAAAGCCTATCTCTCTCCAAAAATCTAAAGACTGGTTGGTGAAAGTTACATTAGGAGGGTTTACATAAAAACAAGCCTAAGAACTAGTGTTGAGCGATACTGCTCGATATCTAAAAATATCGGATCGGAATGGTATCGCCGATATCACTAAATATCGTCGATATCCGATTCCGATACCGGAAGTCCCATGTAAGTCTATGGGAACCAAATATCGACATTAAAAAAAAAAACATTCTTGCCTTGTTGGTTAATTGTACATGAAGGAAAACAGCAAAGAGTAATGTAGAATGTATTGGGGGAGGTTGAGGAGACAATAAAGGCATACATGTTTAACCCAATGCATTGGAATAGCATTAATATATATTTTTTTGGAAATACGTTTGGATTGACGAACAAATTGACAATGTTGTTAACCTTTTTTCTATTTTGGCAAATATGTATGTTTCACAACTTCCATGCTCTTCACCTTTTTAACTTTTGCCAGTGCCACACTTTCTCCTTCATAATCTTCAGCAGCATCATCTTTCTCATCAAATTATTCTTCATCTTCACCTTCTTAATCTTCTTAAACTTCTTGCTATTCATGTTTTTGTTTACATTACTCATATTGTTATTATTAAACTATTAATCTTCTTCATATTCAAATTCTTCATCTTCTTCCTCTTCATCTTCTTCATCATATTCTTGTTTGTGACAGAGATTCCTGTACTTGTAATCTGTAAAAGTATGAATTTTTCATTCTTCCGTTCTTGCTGTCACAAAAGATTTAAATTACAACAGTATTTGTCCGTGTTCAGTTTAGCCTGCAGCAGCAGGCATTTTCCAGGGGCACCACGAGGAGGAACGGACTCACCCCCATACACTGCTTAGTCTTCTTCTGCTTAGAATTTAGAGCATATATTTTGCTCTTCATTTTGGTCTTATACTTCATGTTCTTCTGCTTTTTGATCTTCTGCTTATTGTTCTTCTGTCTGTTGTTCTGTATCTTGTAGTTTGTCTTAACCTTCTTTGTCCTGTTGGTGATCTTCTTCAGGGTTATCTTTTATTTTTTTGTGATGGTGTTCAGGCTGGTTGGCTTCATGCTCGTCGTCCTTGTTGTCGTCATCTTCTTCTGGGTGGTCTTTAAGGTCGTCTAATTTCAGAGAACCAGCTGACGTTACTGGAACCCGGACGGGTATCAGATGGAACAAGAGACAATGGAAGTAACGAGGACCAGCTGACTGTGCTGGAACCCGGAGGGGCAGCAGAAGGAAAAGAGGCAATGTCACAACCGAGTACCAGCTGACGTTACTGTGACACGGTTACTAAGCAGGAGGTACCTGTGCTCCAAAGCACTACCAAGGACCAGCAGACGTTGCTGGAACTCGTATACGGAGATGGAGGCACCTAGGCCAAAGGCACTGGGGAGAACCAGTTGACGGTACTGGACCCCGGACGGGTAGCAGAAGGAAAAGAGGCAATGTCACAACCGAGTACCAGCTGACGTTACTGTGACACGGTTACTAAGCAGGAGGTACCTGTGCTCCAAAGCACTACCAAGGACCAGCAGACATTGCTGGAACTCGTATACGGAGATGGAGACTGTAGCGTCGGCGTCCCGGCCCTCTGCCAGGCAGGGACGCCGTTCCCCTTACCAGCGCTCTGCGTCCTCAGCGCCCCCAGCGTCCTCGGCGTCCTCCTTCCACCCTGTTGGTCCCGCGCGCTCCTTCCCTGCTGCTGGACTTAGGGCGCGCGCCCGCACCCTCCCCCGCTCTTAAAGGAGCCGCGCGCATTTTCCAAATTAGTCTCCGGCCAATGCCGGAGGACTCCACCCTATATTAAGGGCTTCCTCCTTAATGGAGGTGCCCGAGCAATGTTGTTGTTGCACTGTATAACTCTGCTTCAGCCCTCAGCTCCTGTTTCCAGTTGCCTGCCTGTTACCTGTCTGCTTGCTGTCTGCCATCTGACTGCAGCCCTCCCCGGAGGTTCGGACATCACCTGCAGTGATCCCCGGCTATTACAGAGACTCTTGCCTGCTCACTTGGGAGCGATCATCTGCCATCCGACTGCAGCTCTATCCGAAGGTTCGGACTTCATCAGCAGTGATCACCGGCTACTCCAGAGACTCTTGCCTGCTCACTTGGGAGCGATCATCTGCCATCCGACTGCAGCTTTATCCGAAGGTTCGGACATCTCCAGCAGTGATCACCGGCTACTCCAGAGACTCCTGCCTGCTCGCTTGGGAGCGATCATCTGCCATCGGACTGCAGCCTACCAGGAGGCTCCAACATCTCAGGTCGTATAAGCCTGTATATTCAGTAACTGTCCTGGTCACTTGCTGTGACAACCTGCCTGTCCAGAGACTGTCCTGGTCACTTTCTGTGACAACCTGCCTGCCCAGAGACTGCCCTGGTCACTTGCTGTGACAACCTGCCTGCCAGAGACTGCCCTGGTCACTTGCTGTGACAACCTGCCTGCCCAGAGACTGCCCTAGTCACTTGCTGTGACAACCTGCCTGCCCAGAGACTGCCCTGGTCACTTGCCGTGACAACCTGCCTGCCCAGAGACTGCCCTAGTCACTTGCTGTGACAACCTGCCTGCCCAGAGACTGCCCTGGTCACTTGCCGTGACAACCTGCCTACCCAGAGACTGCCCTGGTCACTTGCCGTGACAACCTGCCTACCCAGAGACTGCCCTGGTCACTTGCCGTGACAACCTGCCTACCCAGAGACTGTCCTTGTCACTTCCCGTGAATTCCTGTCCGTATTCCCGGGCGCCACCTGCTCTCTTACAAGTATACTGTCTTGTATAATAAAGCTCAGTGGTTTCACCTACCAGACCCGTTACAGTTTGCTCGGGCCATGGAACCCGGTGGCACCCAAACCCCTTCACTTCCAGAACTGTGTCATGAGCTGTCTCGCCAGAGGTCTCAACAGGAGGCTATCCTGGGTCACCTGCGGAACGTCAATTCCCGCTTGGACACTTTGAATCCATCACCAGCAACTACCGCTGGAGCCATGACTCACAATCCGGCAGTCTCGCTGCTTCCCAATTCCGTGATTTCCATTCCCGGACCTCGTCTTTCAGCCCCTCCTAGGTTTGGAGGCGACCCTGTTCTGGCTCGTGGTTTCATTAACCAGTGCACCCTGCATTTCGAACTCCTGGCACACCAGTTTAACTCTGACCGGGCCAAAATTGCCTTCATCATGTCCCATCTCACCGGAGAGGCTCTGGCCTGGCTTAATCCTCTCTGGGAGAGAGAAGATCCTCTGGTATCTGACCTGCCTGCTTTTCTCTCAGCCTTCCGGAAGGTATTCGACGAACCTGGACGGAAGACCTCCTCTGCATCATCTCTGTTGCGTCTCCGTCAGGAGAGTCTCACCGTTGGTCAATATGCCATACGGTTCCGTACTCTAGCCTCTGAGTTGGCTTGGGACAATAACGCCCTGATTTCGGTCTTCTGGGAGGGTCTGTCCGGCCGTATTAAAGATGAACTTGCCGGTCGGGACATTCCAACCTCCCTTGATGATTTAATAAATCTTGCCAATCGAATTGATCTACGGTTCCAGGAACGTGCCAAAGAGGTCACCCGTGAGAGGGGGTTTCCTCGTCGTGCACCCTCGTTTCAGAGACCTATAACCCCTTCCGTTTCTCCCCAGATGCACACTGCTGAGCCTATGCAGGTCGACCAGACCAAGATGGTCAAAGCCCGTCAGGACTCACGCCGTGCCGAGAGGAGTTGCTTCTACTGTGGCAGTAAGGAGCACTGGATCCGTACCTGTCCGGAGAGGTCGGGAAACGCCTGTGTCTAGGTTCGCTCGGAGAGGTCCACCTAGACCAGAATAAATCCTCTTCATCTCTGCTGCTGTCTGTCTCTATTCTCATCGGTAAGAACAGTTACTTCGAACTGGCCCAACTTGATTCTGGAGCAGCTGGGAATCTTGTTTCACAGGCTCTAGTAGAGAAGTATCGCATTCCCACCAAACCTCTGGTTGAACCAGTATCTGTTGCTGCTGTGGATGGGGGTCTCCTACCTCGTCCCATCCAACTTATCACAGAAGCCATAACCCTGCAGGTGGGAATGTTGCATTCTGAGAGCATCTCGTTTCATGTTTTACCTGGACTCTCTCATGCTTTCTTACTAGGTCTGCCTTGGCTCCAAAAACATGCACCCGTGCTCGACTGGCAGAATGGAGAGATTCTTCGCTGGGGACAGGACTGTCATAAAACGTGTCTGGTGCCTGTCCATCCCGTCCGTTCTTCTCCTACACCTGCTAATCTACCTGGACTCCCGATTCCATATTGGTCATTCGCTGATGTCTTTAATAAAAAGGAAGCAGAGACATTACCCCCGCATAGACCATATGATTGCCCGATCGACCTGCTACCCGGTACTACGCCTCCCCGTGGGCGTATTTACCCATTGTCCGCTGCAGAGACCAGGTCGATGTCAGAATATATCGAGGAGAATTTAGCGAAAGGATTCATCCGGAAATCTACCTCCCCCGCGGGAGCAGGTTTCTTTTTTGTAAAAAAGAAAGACGGATCTCTCCGTCCCTGTATTGACTACAGAGGCCTAAATTTGATCACGGTGAAGAATAAGTACCCTCTTCTGCTCATTCCGGAGTTGTTTGATCGTCTTAGAGGGGCTAGAATCTTCACTAAACTTGATCTTCGTGGAGCATACAACCTGGTTCGTATCCGTCGAGGAGATGAATGGAAGACGGCATTCAACACCCGGGATGGCCACTACGAGTATCTGGTTATGCCCTTTGGTCTCTGTAATGCTCCAGCAGTCTTTCAGGAGTTGGTCAATGACATCTTCCGGGACCTCCTCTACTCCTGCGTTGTGGTGTACCTTGACGACATCTTGGTCTTCTCTCCGGATCTCCAGTCTCACCGGAGGGATGTTCGTCAGGTTCTGCTCAGGCTCAGGCAGAATCACCTCTTCGCCAAATATGAGAAGTGCCTCTTTGAGCAGACCTCGCTTCCGTTTCTGGGCTACATTATCTCTCAGACTGGCCTACGAATGGATCCGGAGAAACTGTCTGCCATCGAGAAGTGGCCCCGACCAGAGGGGTTGAAGGCCATTCAGCGGTTCCTGGGATTCGCTAACTATTACCGTCTCTTCATACCGCACTTCTCTTCCAGGACTGCTCCTATCTCAGCGCTTACCCGCAAGGATGCTAACCCCAAACAGTGGACACCCGAAGCAGAGGAGGCCTTTCTTTCCTTGAAACAAGCCTTCTCTTCCGCTCCAGTGCTGCATCGCCCGGACGGCAACAAGCAGTTCTTCCTGGAGGTGGACGCTTCCTCTGCTGGAGCCGGAGCGGTACTTACTCAAAAATCTTCATCCGGGAAGATGGTTTCCTGTGGTTTCTTCTCCAAACTCTTCTCCTCCTCCGAGCGCAACTACTCCATAGGAGATCGAGAGTTATTGGCCATTAAGTTGGCATTGGAGGAGTGGCGTTACCTACTCGAGGGGGCTCTTCATCCGGTAATCATCTACACGGACCACAAAAATCTGTCTTACCTTCAGCATGCTCAGAGACTTAACCCTCGCCAAGCCCGGTGGTCCTTGTTTTTTGCCCGCTTTGATTTTCTTTTGCATTTTCGCCCGGCTGACAAAAACATCAAGGCGGATGCCTTGTCCCGGTCCTTCCTGGTGTCGGATCTCGAAGATGAGCCTAAACATATCATTGATCCCGCCAGAGTGATGCAAGTGGCTCCCGTGAGTCTAAATCGCCTCCCTCCTGGTAAGACGTTCGTATCAGAGACTGATCGGAAGAGAATTCTACATTGGGGTCATTCGTCTAAACTCGCTGGCCACGCTGGTCAGAAAAAGACCCTCCAACTCATTACCCGGCATTATTGGTGGCCTACCCTGCACAAAGACGTGATAGACTTTGTTTCTGCCTGTGTCTCCTGTGCCCGCAACAAGGTTCCGAGACACCTGCCTGCCGGCCGTCTTCTTCCGCTTCCTGTACCCGCTGCTCCCTGGCAACATATAGCCATGGACTTCATTACGGATTTGCCCGTCTCTGCCGGTTGTACGGTCATTTGGGTGGTCGCTGACCGCTTTTCCAAGATGGCTCACTTCATTCCTCTGCCAGGTCTTCCGTCTGCACCCGAGTTGGCTAAAGACTTTATCCGCCACATCTTCCGTCTTCATGGTCTGCCTCGTCACATTGTGTCGGATCGTGGGGTACAGTTCACCTCACGTTTCTGGAGAGCTACTTGTAAGTTATTAGACGTCACCTTGGATTTCTCCTCCGCTTACCATCCACAGTCCAATGGACAAGTTGAGCGAATAAATCAGAATCTGACCAGCTATCTCCGACACTTCGTTAATGCTCATCATTCTGATTGGGTGGAGCTCCTGCCTTGGGCCGAATTCTCTTATAATAATCACGAGAGCGAATCGTCCACCAAGTCTCCGTTTTTTATAGTCTTCGGTCAGCACCCTCGGATTCCTGTTCCCATTTCCATCTCTGTGGACAATCCAGCTGCGGAATCTCTGGTTAGAGAATTCTCCTCCATCTGGGAGAGTACCCGGTCCGCACTCATTCAGTCATCCGAGCGCATGAAAAGACATGCTGACAAGAAACGTCTGGATCCTCCTCAATTCCGTCCTGGGGACAAAGTCTGGCTTTCGTCCAAATATGTTCGGCTCAAAATTCCTTCCTACAAGTTAGGTCCTCGGTTTATCGGTCCTTTTGAGGTCATCAGGCAGATCAACCCAGTGTCCTATAAATTGAAACTCCCGGCCAATTTGCGAATTCCTAACTCTTTTCATGTGTCTCTCCTCAAACCTGTGGTACTTAACTCTTTTTTCAAGTCTACAGGTACACCTCCTGCTCCAGTGTCTGCTGATGATGAATTTGAGGTAGAGAACATTCTGGCCACAAAAAGGGTAGGAAGAAAGACTTATTTTTTGGTGGATTGGAAGGGGTTTGGTCCTGAGGAGAGAACCTGGGAGCCTCGGGAGAACATCCATGCCCCTCTCATCCTAGCTAAATTTCTTTCTGGCCTAAATAAGGGGGGGCCTAGAGGGGGGAGTACTGTAGCGTCGGCGTCCCGGCCCTCTGCCAGGCAGGGACGCCGTTCCCCTTACCAGCGCTCTGCGTCCTCAGCGCCCCCAGCGTCCTCGGCGTCCTCCTTCCACCCTGTTGGTCCCGCGCGCTCCTTCCCTGCTGCTGGACTTAGGGCGCGCGCCCGCACCCTCCCCCACTCTTAAAGGAGCCGTGCGCATTTTCCAAATTAGTCTCCGGCCAATGCCGGAGGACTCCACCCTATATTAAGGGCTTCCTCCTTAATGGAGGTGCCCGAGCAATGTTGTTGTTGCACTGTATAACTCTGCTTCAGCCCTCAGCTCCTGTTTCCAGTTGCCTGCCTGTTACCTGTCTGCTTGCTGTCTGCCATCTGACTGCAGCCCTCCCCGGAGGTTCGGACATCACCTGCAGTGATCCCCGGCTATTACAGAGACTCTTGCCTGCTCACTTGGGAGCAATCATCTGCCATCCGACTGCAGCTCTATCCGAAGGTTTGGACTTCATCAGCAGTGATCACCGGCTACTCCAGAGACTCTTGCCTGCTCACTTGGGAGCGATCATCTGCCATCCGACTGCAGCTTTATCCGAAGGTTCGGACATCTCCAGCAGTGATCACCGGCTACTCCAGAGACTCCTGCCTGCTCGCTTGGGAGCGATCATCTGCCATCGGACTGCAGCCTACCAGGAGGCTCCAACATCTCAGGTCGTATAAGCCTGTATATTCAGTAACTGTCCTGGTCACTTGCTGTGACAACCTGCCTGTCCAGAGACTGTCCTGGTCACTTTCTGTGACAACCTGCCTGCCCAGAGACTGCCCTGGTCACTTGCTGTGACAACCTGCCTGCCCAGAGACTGCCCTGGTCACTTGCTGTGACAACCTGCCTGCCCAGAGACTGCCCTAGTCACTTGCTGTGACAACCTGCCTGCCCAGAGACTGCCCTGGTCACTTGCCGTGACAACCTGCCTGCCCAGAGACTGCCCTAGTCACTTGCTGTGACAACCTGCCTGCCCAGAGACTGCCCTAGTCACTTGCTGTGACAACCTGCCTGCCCAGAGACTGCCCTGGTCACTTGCCGTGACAACCTGCCTGCCCAGAGACTGCCCTAGTCACTTGCTGTGACAACCTGCCTGCCCAGAGACTGCCCTGGTCACTTGCCGTGACAACCTGCCTACCCAGAGACTGCCCTGGTCACTTGCCGTGACAACCTGCCTACCCAGAGACTGCCCTGGTCACTTGCCGTGACAACCTGCCTACCCAGAGACTGTCCTTGTCACTTCCCGTGAATTCCTGTCCGTATTCCCCGGGCGCCACCTGCTCTCTTACAAGTATACTGTCTTGTATAATAAAGCTCAGTGGTTTCACCTACCAGACCCGTTACAGAGACACCTAGGCCAAAGGCACTGGGGAGAACCAGTTGACGGTACTGGACCCCGGACGGGTAGCAGAAGGAAAAGAGGCAATGTCACAACCGAGTACCAGCTGACGTTACTGTGACACGGTTACTAAGCAGGAGGTACCTGTGCTCCAAAGCACTACCAAGGACCAGCAGACGTTGCTGGAACTCGTATACGGAGATGGAGGCACCTAGGCCAAAGGCACTGGGGAGAACCAGTTGACGGTACTGGACCCCGGACGGGTAGCAGAAGGAAAAGAGGCAATGTCACAACCGAGTACCAGCTGACGTTACTGTGACACGGTTACTAAGCAGGAGGTACCTGTGCTCCAAAGCACTACCAAGGACCAGCAGACGTTGCTGGAACTCGTATACGGAGATGGAGGCACCTAGGCCAAAGGCACTGGGGAGAACCAGTTGACGGTACTGGACCCCGGACGGGTAGCAGAACGCACCCATGAAAATGTAAGTTGACAGGACGCAAGCCGTCCGCAGTTACCGAATCACACAGTCCTACAGTGGGTGCTTGTCTTATTGTCACAATGGAAACAGCCTTTATTTACATATCCCACAGCACACATAGGAATCACCTAAACTGCAGGCACCATAGAGTCGGCTAACCCGAATGCAACACGACAGCACAACTTATTGGAGGATAATTGACGTTCACACTGCCAGGAAACAGCTGTCGTGCTGTAACCAGGCTGGCCAGGAGTCAGTACCCTGCCAATTACTTACGAGCAACAAATGGCGGTGTTGTAGCCCAGGGAGTAGAGTTCAGGTGGTATAAAGATGAACATAACAGGAGACATGGAAAACGTTGCCAAACAGTTATTTAATCTTAAAACGGACAGGCAAATTCAGGTGATATCCATGCCTTGTTCATTTTCAGAAAAGTAAGCCGGTCTACATTCTCTGAGGATAGTCGCATGCGACGGTCTGTTAGTACACCACCTGCAGCACTAAAGACGCGCTCAGATAATACACTGGCAGCAGGGCAAGCCAGCACCTCCAATGCATACTGGCTAAGCTCTGGCCATGTATCCAACTTAGAGACCCACAATTTGAAAGGGGAAGAGGCATCTGGGAGTACACTTAGAGGGAAAGACAAGTAGTCTGTCACCATCTTACGGAAACGTTGCTTCCTGGTGACTGGAGCCGTCTCGGATGGTGTAGACCTTGCTGGCGCTGTCACAAAACTTCGCCACATTTGTAACATACAGCTCTTGCCCTGTGCAGAGGCGCTGCTTGTGCTCCCTCTTGTTGTAGAGGTGTCTACACTGCCTCGACGCACAGAGCTGCTTTGTAAAGCAGTAGCAGCAGCATCTCTCTCGGCTGGAATGTACAACAGTATGGATTGCACCAGTGTGTCTTGGTACTCCCGCATTTTACGGTCCCGGTTCCCCGGTGTGATGAGGGTTTGTAAGTTGTCCCAGTAGCGAGGGTCTAGGAGGGTGTACACCCAATAATCTGACGTGGTGAGAATGTGGGCGATGCGGCGGTCGTTTCTCAGGCACTGAAGCATGAAATCAACCATGTGCTGCAGACTCCCAACTGGCCAACAAAAGCTGTCCTGTGGAAGAGGCGTCATCTCTGCCTCCTCTGCATCACCCCACCCTCGCTCTACATACTGACTAGAGCGTTGTGTACCTCCCTCTGTAGGGATTTCTTCCTCCTCCATTGACTCCTCCTCCTCCTCACAAAGTGAGCCCTGCCCAGCCCTTTGTGAGGAACCACGTTGCGCTGACTGTCCTGAAGGTAATAGAATTTGTGACTCCTCATCCTCCACCTCTTCCAAAACCTCTTCCTTTAGTGCTTTCAGTGATTTCTGAAGCAGGCAGATAAGGGGGACAGTCATGCTGACTAGTGCATCATCTGCACTCGCCATCCGCGTTGAGACATCAAACGCACGCAAAACGTCGCAGATGTCCTTCATAGAGGCCCACTCAGTAGTGGTGAAGTGTGGACGGCGCAAAAAGCGACTTGATTGCGCCTGATGCAGCTGATACTCCATTACTGCTGTCTGCTGCTCACACAACCGCTCCAACATATGTAACGTGGAATTCCACCTGGTGGGTACGTCACATATGATGCGATGTTCAGGAAGGCGAAATCGGCGTTGCAGAGCAGCAATGCGCGATCTGGCTATGCTGGAACGTCGCAAGTGAGCGCACTCTAGGCGGACCTTCTGCAGCAGTTCAGCAAGATCCGGATAGTCCCTCAAAAAACTCTGCACGACCAAGTTGAGCACATGTGCCAGACATGGTATGTGAGTAAGGTTGCCAAGGCCCAGAGCTGCCACCAGATTTCGGCCATTGTCACACACTACCAAGCCTGGCTGGAGATTCGCAGGCAAAAACCACACGTCGCTCTCCTGCTTGATGGCATTCCATACCTCCTGCGCTGTGTGGCTTAGATTCCCCATTGAAATCATTTTCAGGACGGCCTGTTGACGTTTGGCCACGGCTGTGCTCATATCGGTCGCAACAGGTAAGCGTTCACGGGTCCATGTGGAGGTATACCGTGACGGCTCGTGCAGCGATGATTCTGAGGAACTGGAGTAGGAGGAGGAATCAATGTGTACAGACTGGATTCCTGCAATCCTTGGAGTTGGCAGAACACGTACAGCGCCACTGGCAAGATCTGTACCCGGCTCCACAACATTGACCCAATGGGCAGTGAGGGAAAGGTATCGTCCCTGGCCATGGGTACTGGTCCACGCATCGGTGGTCAGGTGGACCCTGCTACTGACGGCGTTTAGTAGCGCATGTTTAATGTTTCCCTCGACATGTTTTTGCAGAGCAGGGACGGCTTGCCTGCTGAAATAAAATCGGCTTGGCACATTATATTGTGGGACTGCCAATGCCATTAAGTTCCTGAAACTGTCAGTCTCCACCAGCCTGAATGACAGCATTTCAAGGGACAGGAGTTTTGCAATGTCAGCATTCAGAGCCTGTGCTCGTGGATGGTTTGCCGAGTATGGCCATCTTTTATCCCATGCCTGTGGTACCGATGGCTGTTTTGTGGCCTGGGAGTGTGACGATGACTGTGAACTTGCTGCTGTGGGTGGAATAACAGTTTGTCTATGGACAACAGTGACCGAGGTTCTTCCATGGAGATCCTGTGAGGAAGCCGAACCAGGTGTGTGTGAGCTGGAGGTAGAGGCTCCAACACGACCTGAAGATGTAGGTGCTGCTGTAGGTTGGCCTACATCTCCAGTGTGTCTTTGTAACTCAGCTACGTGCTTTGTCCGTACATGTTTCCACATATTTGTGGTATTCAGGTTACTGATATTTTTACCTCTTTTAACTTTTTGCTTACACAGCTTGCATTTAACATAGCAAATATAATCTACAAGTCTGTCAAAAAAGGACCACGCAGTGCAAGTCATGGGAGCGCCAATTTTGACATTTCTAAGAGAACTGCTCCCAACAGGTGCCAAACTGGAGGCTACAGGCAAGCGAGTCTGCAGCCTACCTCTCCCTCCTCTTTGTACCGTTGGGCCAATCTCTTCCTCAGAGCTGCTCCCACCACCTTCCTGCTGCTCACGCCATGTTGGGTCTCGGACTTCATCATCTCCACTACCCTCTTCCAACACCTGCTGCTGTTGGATGGTCTGGGCAGCACCATGCTCCACAAAACCAGGCACCTGAGTCTCATCATCATCATGAGATGCGTTCTGCGGTGTGCTGTCCATCGGCACTGGCTCACCCGCCTCTTCAGATTGAGAGAGACACAGCTGTTGCGCATCACTGCATACTCCCTCTTCTTCAAATTGCAGAATGCTGCTTGCCTGTGCCCGTGTTTGCGAGCCAACAGATTCTGAGAACAGAAGCAGAGACTCAGCTGGCTCCTGTACAGAACTCTCTGACTGCCTGGGCAATTTGACAGGCGGTGAACAGACAGATGGTTGCTCAACAGTGTTGTGTTCCTGAGAGGAGGTGGAAGGAATTGAAGTCGATGCATTGGCTGCCATCCAACCAACAACGGCTTCAATTTGTTCTTCCCGCAGCAGGGGGGCACGCCGAGCTCCTACCAAAGTGCGCATAAAGGAACGCTCATGGGTAAAACTGGTGGATGCTGTGTCACTGAGGGCGGCAGCAGCCACAGAATCCCCACGTCCTCTCCCTGCTGAAACTCCACGGCCACGACCACGAACACAACTGTTCACAATCTGTGAAAGGCTACTCCTTTGTCTACTTCTATAGTGTTTGCAACCAATGTATTGGATACGGATGGAAGCGCGTCACACTAATAGATTATATTTATTTTAAATGGAATGGAGCAGAACCAATTGGAGAGAAATGAAAAGGATGAGGCACTGAGACACGCTCAGCAGAGTACAAGCAGCAGTGCTTGAACAAGTAACTGGAGCGTGATGTGCACTCAAAAAATAAAAAACACAGACTGAAGTGAACACTGAAACACAACTGTTCACAATCTGTGAAAGGCTACTCCTTTGTCTACTTCTATAGTGTTTGCAACCAATGTATTGGATACGGATGGAAGCGCGTCACACTAATAGATTATATTTATTTTAAATGGAATGGAGCAGAACCAATTGGAGAGAAATGAAAAGGATGAGGCACTGAGACACGCTCAGCAGAGTACAAGCAGCAGTGCTTGAACAAGTAACTGGAGCGTGATGTGCACTCAAAAAATAAAAAACACAGACTGAAGTGAACACTGAAACACAACTGTTCACAATCTGTGAAAGGCTACTCCTTTGTCTACTTCTATAGTGTTTGCAACCAATGTATTGGATACGGATGGAAGCGCGTCACACTAATAGATTATATTTATTTTAAATGGAATGGAGCAGAACCAATTGGAGAGAAATGAAAAGGATGAGGCACTGAGACACGCTCAGCAGAGTACAAGCAGCAGTGCTTGAACAAGTAACTGGAGCGTGATGTGCACTCAAAAAATAAAAAACACAGACTGAAGTGAACACTGAAACACAACTGTTCACAATCTGTGAAAGGCTACTCCTTTGTCTACTTCTATAGTGTTTGCAACCAATGTATTGGATACGGATGGAAGCGCGTCACACTAATAGATTATATTTATTTTAAATGGAATGGAGCAGAACCAATTGGAGAGAAATGAAAAGGATGAGGCACTGAGACACGCTCAGCAGAGTACAAGCAGCAGTGCTTGAACAAGTAACTGGAGCGTGATGTGCACTCAAAAAATAAAAAACACAGACTGAAGTGAACACTGAAACACAACTGTTCACAATCTGTGAAAGGCTACTCCTTTGTCTACTTCTATAGTGTTTGCAACCAATGTATTGGATACGGATGGAAGCGCGTCACACTAATAGATTATATTTATTTTAAATGGAATGGAGCAGAACCAATTGGAGAGAAATGAAAAGGATGAGGCACTTAGACACGCTCAGCAGAGTACAAGCAGCAGTGCTTGAACAAGTAACTGGAGCGTGATGTGCACTCAAAAAATAAAAAACACAGACTGAAGTGAACACTGAAACACAACTGTTCACAATCTGTGAAAGGCTACTCCTTTGTCTACTTCTATAGTGTTTGCAACCAATGTATTGGATACAGATGGAAGCGCGTCACACTAAAATTTAAATTGCATGGAGCAGCAAGAATTACACTGAAAAAAAAAAAAGAGTCTGTGAGTGACACGTGCAGATGCCTACAGACAGCGTTGCATGCAGAGCAAACTGCAGCGTCACCTGCACTCACACACACCTTGCAGAGCTGTTAAAACAACACTGCAGGCAAAAGGAAGCTTTACACAGCGGTTGGTGCTAGCCTGCCTAAAGCACACTACACTAAATCGCAATCTCTAACTGTCCCTCAGAGTCAGCACAGCAGCGTTCTGTCCCTAACTGAATTCACAGCACAGTGACGCTAAAATGGCGGCGGCGCCTTTTATAGTGCATTCTGACATCATTTCAGCATCCAATCACAGCCATGCCATTAGTTAACATGACCGCAGCAGTACAGGATGTGCCCACACTTCTTAGGATTCCTCATTGGCTGACTATAATCACATTGCCTCTCAAAGAATTATGGGAACTTCCGATTCCGGTATACGATATATGGAAAATATCGAAACTAAGTATCGAAAGGCCGATAGAGCTAATATCGGCCGATACCCGATACTTGCGGTATCGTATCGCTCAACACTACTAAGAACAGATTAACAGCTGGACATTACTATTGTCACAGGATGAGTGGCTTCAAAAAATAAAGTGGCTGTTTCTATGGGATAGGTGATAACTTGATAATTGGTGGGGGACCTACACTGATTGGGAGAATGGGGATCATTTATCCCTGTTAGAATGCCCGACCTGTGTTGCATTCACTCTACCTCTATAGTACTGCCGAGCGGTGCACTTGGATTTTTCCGTCAGCCCCAAAGAGAATGAATGGAGCACCAGATTGAGATATAAATTCTCCGTTCTGCCAATAGTTATGGGTCCCAGAGGTGGGACACCCACCAATAAGCAGTAATCAAATATCCGGTGGATAACTTGTTTCCACTGGACAACCCCAATAAAGATGCGCTTAATTGCTGCAGTTTTTTTGTTTTTGCAAAAACTGTCCTTGTTAAAAATACACAACCAGCTGCAACATGTGAACCTAGCCTTATACTGTCAGCACCATTGAGCAAAGTGTGTATAAAAAATGCTACATAAGTGGATGAAACGGTCAGTGGATGCCGATATACAGAGACATAACAAACTGCTGAACATCAACGCAAAATCTTTACCTGGGCCCTCCCCACTACAGAATTGCCAAATGTGGTCGATACCTGCAGCATAGGCCCATTGTGGGGCTCAGACATAGGCTGGATTTGGGATCACACTGGAACATGCTGGATTTTAATTTTGATTGCTCTTCTCATATCCTGCAATGCTGACACCTCCTGTCAAACTCTGCTTGTGGATGGGCCTAACAGGCCACCGTATCGTGAGTCAACTACTTGACATTGAGTTTCCAACTATCGGAACCCGTGATTGCAATCTCAAGAGTCAAATAGGGTTAAAGAAGGAGCGCTCTTCCTCGGTTAACCATCTAAATGCCGTTGACATGATTAAAAACAGCATCTAGTGGTTTTTAATTACCATTTTGGTGCTAAAATAAATCATGACAGATCAAGCATTGTGTGAGCTATAATATAATATTCAGCAACACCCTCTGCAGTTTCACCCATGGGGACAGAGCATACGTTATTTTACTTACTCCTTTTTACAGCAGTCATTAAGGGAATATCTTAAGGGGTTAAAGTGCCATCCTCTAACTGTACAGCTTATCCCAAACTCTACACTGAATTTCCCTGCCCCATATCTATATAGCTATTGTTGAATGTGGCAGGCTTGCCAGCTTTCTTCTTCCGCGTTTGCCTTGGTCAAGGAGTCTTTGTTGGTCCTTATTAGAAACATTCCTATAAATACCAATTGTACCACAATCTTACAAAATGAGTTATTTGCTGACAATTTATTAATGAGTTTAAACTAACCCCACTTTTTTGTGATCCATTGTTGCCTCGGCCTTTATTTAGAAAATATCTGGTGGTAGAGATCCATTCACCTTTTCAACCCATGATGTTTTAATTCATGGTAACTTAATGTCATGATCAACTGTAAAATTACAATTTTACTTTCCTCCCTCTGATTTGGCTTTAATCCTAAGTCATATTACAAGACTCGTTAAAGGGTTGATTGTGACTTGTAGGATCGCTACTTCCAATAGGTGGCGCTACAGAGTACGAGTCCTCTTTTTTTGAAGAGGCAATTTGCATATTAACTTTCCTCCATCAGAAATTTTCCAACACAATTTATCTTTTGACCCCACTGACTGATCCAATATAAAAACATTGATTTTGGGAAAAAAAAAATATATATACAGATATACAGTATATACTAGAGTATAAGCCGACCCCCCTAATTTTGCCACAAAAACTAGGAAAACTTATTGACTCGAGTATAAGCCTAGGGTGGAAAATGAGGCAGCTCCTGGTAAATTTCAAAAATAAAAATAGATACCAATAAAAGTAAAATTAAAGTAGGTTAAATGTTTTTGAATAGCTATATTTAATCAGGAGCCCCATATGCTGCTCCATAGATTATGCTCCATATGCTGCTCCACAGATTATGCCCCATATGCTGCCCCATATATTATGCCCCATATATTATTATGCCCCACAAGATGCTTCATAGATTATGCCCCATATGCTGCCCCATAGATTGTGCCCCATGTATTATGCCCCATATGCTGCCCCATGTATTATGCTCCACAGATTGTGCCCCATATGCTGCCCCATGTATTATGCCCCCATATGATGCTCCATAGATTATTCCCCTTAAGATGCTCCATAGATTGTGCCCCATATTCTGCCCCATGTATTATGCCCCACAAGATGCTCCATAGATTATGCCCCATATGCTGCCCCATGTATTATGCCCCACAAGATGCTCCATAGATTGTGCCCTATATGCTGCCCCATGTATTATGCCCCCATGTATTATGCCCCCATATGACGCTCCATAGATTATGCCCCATAAGATGCTCCATAGATTGTGCCCCATATTCTGCCCCATGTATTATGCCCCACAAGATGCTCCATAGATTGTGCCCCATATTCTGCCCCACAAGATGCTCCATAGATGGTGCCCCATATTCTGCCCCACAAGATGCTCCATAAATTGTGCCCCATATTCTGCCCCATGTATTATGCCCCACAAGATGCTCCATAGATTATGCCCCTTATGCTGCTGCGAATAATAATAAGGAAAAAAAAAAGACATACTCACCTCTCGTCGCTGGGGAGTGGGGACCAGGTGCTGGTGTCCTGAGCAGGCGGGGACACTGGCGCGCTATTGGGGACAGGTGCCGGTGTCACCGCTGGCTCAAGCCCCGGCACCCGCAATATTCACCTGTCCCCGGTCCACTGCTGCACGCTGCTGTCTTCCGGGTCCTCCGGCAGTGAATGCTCAGGCAGAGGGCGCAGCACGCACTAACCACGTCATCACGCCCTCTGACCTGAACATTCACAGCTAGAGGACGCGAGGATACAGCGGCGCGCAGCAGTGGATCGGGGACAGGTGAATATTGCATATACTTATCCCCTCCTGGAGCGTCTCTGCAGCCCCTGCTCTTCTCCCGCGGTCTCCTGCAGCGATTCCTAACTTTAGCGGTCACGTGATACCGCTCATTAAAGTCATGAATATGCGCATATTCATGACTTTAATTAGCGGTACCACATGACCGCTGAATATAGGCACCGGAGACCATGGGAGAAGAGCAGGGGCTGCAGAGACGCTCCAGGAGGGGGTGAGTATATAGGACAGCTGCGCTCCCCCTCCCCCGCCGACCCCCCTGGTATATGACTCGAGTATAAGCCGAGAGGGGCACTTTCAGCCCTAAAACATGGGCTGAAAATCTCGGCTTAAACTCGAGTATATACGGTATATGGTTTTTGTCTGCAATTCTTTCATGATGGCCACTTATAGTCATACTTCTCCAAAGAGCAGACTGGAGCAGCTGGGTACCACTGGTTGCTGCCAGGTCTGAGCTGATGGCATTGCTGGGCATCTTCTTATTTCAAAGGGAAGCATGATACGTCTTTCATCTGCTGCACTGTTTCCTTGGATGACCACTGCAGCTACAATCCTTTGCCATTTCATAGTGTCCTCAATGCTGAGAATTACAGGCAGATACTTATCCATCATGCAATACCATCAGGGAGGTATCTGACTAGCTCCAAATTTATTTTGTAGCACAGGGTTCCCCAACTCCGGTCCTCAAGAGCCACCAGCAGGTCATGTTTTCAGGATTTCCTTAGTATTGCCCAGGGGATAATTGCATCACATGGACAGGCAATAATTACATCACCTGTGCAATACTGAGGAAATTCGGTGGCTCCTGAGGACCGGAGTTGAGGAACACTAGCAGGACAATTACTCCAAAGATCGAGTTCCTTCAAAAACTGTCTTCATTTGTTCCTAGAAGAATAGATGATTGATGCTGTTTTGAAAGCAAAGGTTGGTCACACTAAGTATTGATTTGATTTAGGTTTCTCTTTGGTTTATTCTCTTAGTATTATGATAACTTTTTTCCACGTCCGCCTAAACATTTTTGTACAAAGTGTAAAGCAGAAGGTCTGATATGGCTAAATAAGAGGCCTCTGACAGGGGGTTCTGTTTTGCACTGACAAGGGTTTCACACCCCGAAACATGTGTCTGTAAATGGAGTGGCTTAGTAAAGGGTCAATATTGACTTTTAGGATTGCTACCCCTAATAGGCTGCACTTTGGGTCTAGTCAGCTTCCTCTCTGAAGAGGATATTTGCATATTTAATTTCCCAGATAAGAATGGCCTGTGAGTTTCCTTATGAGAACATGGTGCTCTTCACAAGGAGAAACACACCCACAATTGTATAACTACAAATTACATTTCCATCAATATGTCGTATGAGGGTTTGTTGCGGAATGAGTTGTGCTTTTGAATGACACCATTGATTTTACAATATAATGTACTGGAAAATGGAAAACAAAATTCCAAGTGTGGTGAAATTGCAAAAAAAAAGTGAAATTCTACAATGTTTTTTTTTTGTTTTTTGCTTCCCATGTTAATTACATGGTAAAGCTGTACTGGTAGTATGATTCCTCGGGTAAGTACGAGTACGAACATACCACACATGTATAGTTTATTTTTTTATTTAAGTAAAATTCAGAAGTTTGTATGAAAAAAAGTTTTTGCGTTTGTAGACATTTTACGAGACCCATAATGTTTTCATTTTTTATGATCAGGGGCTGGGTGATGGCTTATTTTTTATGCCCCAAGCTATTGTTTTTATTGATACTATATGGCATAGATACAATGTTTTTATCTATTGATTGCTGATTTGAACTTTTGTGATTTTTTTAAAAATATTTTTAAAACCTTTTTTTCACTTTCTACTTTACTTAATAGTCCCCTTCGGAGACTTGTAGCAGCGATCGTCCAATCACCTTTGCTACACATAGCAGTGCTCCAGCCACCACGGGCTGGCGTTCACAGGAAGATTGTAATGATAGGCACGGTGGTCTTCTGCAGACCCCCAGCTGTCGATGGGCGGGACTTGTGAAGCGCTTCCAGTTGGCACATGTTAAATACCGCTGTCAGTGATTGACGGAGGCATTTAACTTGTTTACAGCCACGGATGGATCTCTGATCCACCCGCAGCTGTTAGAGGTACTTGGTGGCTGATTATATCAGCCATCAAGTGTTGGGAAAGATGTGGTCTCATCGTACATTAAAGTCATCGGTCAACCAAGCAAGTTACTAGCTAATTATGGCCAAAACTCCAGCCATCTGTCTGTGAAGAGTAAAACCTTTGACTATGATTCTTTTGCTTATGCCGATATATTTTATCATCAGCTAGAATCCATATTGCAGTAAATGGAAGATGGCGTTCAATAGTAATTTTCTGCATTAATGATATGATTCTATGTGAAAATGCTATCAAGAAGTGGAACAGTCTCCCTGGCTGCCTTCTTTTTATGTACCTGAGGTTTGGTATTACATTTTGGCTTAAGGTGTTCCTTATGATTTGAGGAGATTTCTATTTTCTTGATTTAATTCCAGAAGAGTATATGAATTAATATTTAAAGATGTAACCCTGACCCATGTTGTACCTGAAATGCCATGTCACACATTTTTTCCCTTTGACCTATCTCTGGATCACACAAGTTGCTCTTTGAGTTGTGTTGTACTTTAGATGGTACAATAAATGTTATATGTCTGAAACTAAACACTTATAATAGGATGTTGTCCACTTTATGTCTCCAGGAAGCTCGGGCAACTTGTTTCCTGTTACTATAGCATCAGCCCAACGCTCACGATAGCCCTGACCACTCATAGTCAGCTGTCACTGAACAGTCAGTATTTCTTTTGTTGTCATGTCCTTCGGTCTGAGCTATGTCACCGTACAGGTTTATTATCATTGAGGTCAAGCTTGTGTGTTTCGTACAAGAATAACAACAACCCATCATAGCTGCGTGTACAAACTTGCCAAAAAATTATGGTTACCAGTCCCATGTCACTGGAAACCCCCATGGCCTCCAAACATAGCGTTAAGGACAGGAGAAATAGACAAACCCGTTCTAAGCAAGACATGACTAATGGCTGAAAAATCTTTTACCAGCAGCTATAAGGTCAGAGCACACAATTATGATGACGATCGGGGGTGAGTGGGTGCCTAGCCAGCGCCTTATGAATGATTATCTCTAGTAGATAGATATTTGGCAGTGTCAGACATTTGGGAACTTGTGGAAGTTAGTGTTGGCATTTATATGCTCTAGTTTAGGGGTCTAGAGATAGAGTATAGAGTTTGTATACACACCAAGGCTACAGGCAGTAGAGGGCCCCCTTTATGTCATAAGAACACAGCATTGCTTTTAGGGGTTCCCCTGCTCACACCAGCACATGTCCAGGCCCATTTAAAGATCACCATTGACCATCTGGATGATCCAGAGGAGGCATGGGAGAAGGTCATGTCGTGAGATGAGACCAAAATAGAACTTTTTGGTATCAACTCCACTCATCGTGTTTGGAGGAAGAAGGATGAGTACAACCTTTAGGCCTCTTTCACACATCCGGCGGGCGCCTGGCGGCGCCCCCGGCATTTTGCCGCAGCGCCGCATGTGAAAAGCTTTCACACTTCCGGCGCCCAAAATGCGGTTTTTTGCCGGATGGTTTCTGATGCTTGGAGAGATAAGAAACCATCCGGCAAAAACAAAAAACGTTACATGCAGCGTTTTTTCCGGACGCCGCAATGTACATTTGCGCCGCATCCGGACAAAACCGCATGCAACGCATTGACATGCGGCGCCATCCGGCGCTAATGCATGTCAATGCGAAAAAAGCCGCATGCGGCGCATCAGATTTTCAGATGCGGCGCTGCGGGAAAATGCCGGGGGCGCCGCAAGGCGCCCGCCGGATGTGTGAAAGAGGGCTAAGAACAGGACGACTGCCCCATATTGAAGGGATTATGGATGGGGTCAAGTATCATGATATTTTGCCCAACAACTTCTTTTCCTTTGAAAGAGCATTGAAGACGGGTTGTGGCTGGGTCTTCCAGCATCACAATGACCCGAAACACACAGCCAGGGCAACTAAGGAGTGGCTCCATAAGAAGCATTTCAATTTCACATCAATTTCAAGGTCCTGGAGTCTCCAGACCTGAACCAAATAGAAAATATTTGTAGGGAGCTGAAACTCAATGCAGGCCAGTGACAGCCCCGAAATTTGAAAGATCTGGAGAAGATCTGTGTGGAGGAGTGGCCCAAAATCCTTGCAGCAGTGTGTGCAAACTTGGTCAAGACCTAAAGGAAACGTCTGACCTCTGTAATTGCAAACAAAGGTTTCTGTACCAAATATTAAGTTCTGTTTTTCTATTGTATAAAATACTTATTTTATGTAATAAAATGCAAATTAATTATGTAAAAATCATACAAAGTGATTTTCTGTTTTTTTATTTTTAGATTCTGTCTCTCACAGTTGAAGTGTACCTACAATAAAAATTACAGACCTCTCCGTTCTTTGTAGGTGGGAAAACTTGCAAAATTGGCAGTGTATCAAATGCTTATTTTCCCCACTGTATGAATATTAAGTTGCTTTAAGGGAGTTTGCTCAACTTGTATGTTCACAATCGCTCCTGATCCTCGGCCTCGGTGCATTTCGACCATCGACATGGTGGTGCTGCTGGCCAGAACTGAGTGCTCTCCTGAACTGTTAGGTGGCTTTGCCTCTGCAGCATCAGTGAAGCACAGGACAACTAAGGCTGGTCGGATCCAGCAATCTGACCAACTTTAGGGAGATGAGGGTAGCCACTAAATCATACAGCCTACTCACGCCGCACGTTCCTTGCCGGCCAGGCTGTGGCTGCAGAAGGGCCGGTTGTCTAGGCCAGGGTTCCCCAACTCCAGTCCTCAAGGCCCACCAACAGGTCATGTTTTCAGGATTTCCTTAGTATTGCCCAGGTGATAATTGCATCACTCGTGCAATACAAAGGAAATCCTGAAAACATGACCTGTTGGTGGGCCTTGAGGACTGGAGTTGGGGAACCTGGTCTAGGCAATGAGCTGTATACTATAACATTATAAATCCCTCCATTCTTGAGAAGGTAGAGACTTTTTAACAAGGAATAAATTAGAAAATTGCTTATGTTTTACCCATTTATGAATTTGAGAGAATCTCTTTAAAGAATTAAGATAAAAAGTGGATGGAAGCGATTTGTCTTTAGGGACAAAACTTGATATTTTTTGAAGTTTTAATTTCAGTTGAACTCTGGCTAATCTGTAATCTAATCTCAGCCACTAGTGAGAGTAATGAGAGTAGGATTCCACTTTGTCTTGTCTGAGAGGTGCGGGCCAAATGACAAGGATAAAATTTACTGTATCCTGTTGCTATGGTTACAGACTTTAAACAAACTGATTTACTTCCCTTGGCAACCTCTGCTGAGGAGCACATGGCTGATGGATTCAGATGACAGCATAGGAGCCTGACCGCGGGAATGAGCAGCTATGTCACTGTCAGTGGAGTGACATAATGCCCTAGAAGAATGACTTCAGCGCCATAATGCCACGTAAATCACTAACATTTAACATGGCAATACATCTCTGAGAGCATCTAGGGGTTAGAAAGGAAGGGGCTCCCTTTGTCAAGCGCCTGCGGTTGCTATGGCAGCCAGGAGCTTAACAATGGCCTGCATGGCTGCCATCTTAGAACCAGAACACGGCCTAGAGCATGCCTGCCAGCCTTCTGCTAAAGAGACTAGTACTCGGCAACGTAAGGGTATATGCAGGGTATTTTATGAGGGATTGAACTTTGAAGTCAAGGTCCCTAGATGGACATAAAAACAGATGAAATCTTTAAAAGAAATAAAAAACCTGCAAAAAATGATTGGTATCACTGCATCCTCAATGATAATAAATTATCACGATATTTAACCTGCACACTGAACACTAGCAGAAAATAAAAGAACGTCTATGCCGGGAATGCTGTTATTGGTTGGCCCATCTCTCCACCATCTCCATCCCGTAAAAGACAACAATCCGAAAATCCTATGTACCTCACAATGGCTCCATTGACAGAAACAAATGCTAGGGATCTTCAAATGTGGTAAAAGCTCTTATGTTTCTATTGTGCAAAGTTATTAACATATGAAGGAAACAACGATATAAATGTTGTATGGCCATAATCGTGCAGACCTGCAGAATAAAGGTGACATGTCATTTATACTCTGCGCTGAATGCCAAGAAGAGGCCCCTACAAGCAGGGCCAATATTGCTGGGTTTGTTTATTCAATCTTCCAAATTAAGTGAATAGAAAAAATATAACTGGTCAAAGACTCAGAGACATTTATTTACTCACAATTACATTGTCTCTCCCGGGGCTTGCATAGCATTGTTATGTCACGCCATCCCTGTGGCCAATCAGCAGCCGCTTCACTCTCCCCGCTTTTGGATATATCGCATACATCTGGAGGAAGGGAGAACGCAAGACCTCCTACTTCCTCTGGATATGAGTGATTTGGCTTAAGGCAGAAAGAGCAAAGCGGCCATTGATTACCCGCAGGGATGGTGTGACATAACAATGCTACGGTATGCAAGCCCCGGGAGAGACAATGTCATTATGAGTATAGCTTTTGTTATTGCTGATTGGAACGTTGTTGCTGAGTAGTGGACAACCCCTTTAAAGGGTCAATAATATGACTGATCAGTATATATGTGTATTTAGAATCTGCATGATCCATCCATGCACAGTATCTCTTGGTAGCTAAGCAAAAGCAAAAATCAGCTAAACACAGACAGTCCATAGACGGTTCATTGATGGAGAAAAGATAAATGTTTCGCCAGCAAAGTCGTAAGATAAATGTGTTTAACAGGACAACTTGAGCCAGATGTACCATATAAAGCAATGCCGACATTTGTCACTGCTCCGGTATTTTATAGCTGTGCTCTGAGCAAGAGCAGCGTATTACAGAGGCAACCTGAAATCATCACCAAGCATTTTCTACAAGGACATTGTCTCATGTGCCCATAAGATACACATGCACATGGGACCGGCCGCTGCACACTGTGTTGCCTATTATATTCTCACAAATGCTGTATATTTCAAATCCGCATTGAAAACCTGCAGCATCAATTACTCTGCAGAAGAGGTCAATTTCCACTGTCGATTTTTCTGGATATTTCTGAAAATTGGGTGAAGTTGGTGGTAAATCTGCAGATCGGAATATCCATAGAATCCCCTCAAATCCTTACAGGTTCTATCAGCTGTCTGTAAATGTAGTCCATATATCTGCACATAAGTAAGGGTTTTCCACAGCATCTGAACATGGTCTGCTACTCCTCTTAATTTGCATCCTCTACTTTTAACTAAAAAAGAAAAAACACACCAAAATCTGCACCAATACCCTATAAAGACATCATTGACAACTGACAAACTATGGATAAGATGAAGTTCCTGTTCTGCAGGCCCAAAAACTATTTACCAACTGTTTCATAACTGTCCGCAGTCCGTTCCCAAACTGCAAATAAATCAGCAAAGTCCCAAAAGATCTAAAATGTGCTTTTCTTTTTCTCTTCATTAAAGGGGTTGCCCGGTCCAAACTGATAAATCTGCAGTCACTCTGTGTGTCACTCCGTGTGACTGCAGACTTATTAATCCCCCCAGCACACGCACTGCCCACTATGGGGATTCATCGGTTTCTGAGTCGGGACCTGAGGGTATGTACCTCGCTCCATACACTTGTATTGCAGTGATGTGGCCAACCAGGGGCCGCCATCAGGGCATTACTGCCCTGACTGGCGCATGGAGCCCGATGTGCAGAGGGGGCCTGCATCTGGCCCCGTCTCATATGCCCATCGGGTCCCAGCGGCAGGCTCCAGCGGTGCTGTAACTGAACCTGCGTCCGAGATGCAGGTTCAGTTAAACTCCCGCACGGCAATAGTTAAAAGCCGCCAGCCGATCGGAGACTGGCAGCTGATGTCAGCACGCATTTCGCCGGTGTATGATGTTATTGTCATTCGCTGGCGAGTGCGTGCTTGAACTGCATGGAGGGAGTATCACAGCAGGAGCGCGGCCAGGTAAGGTGAACGTTTTTTTAAATTTATTTATTTATTGAAAGCGGCCCAAGGCAGAATGAAGACATGGGGCAGGATGGGAGACACAGGGCAGGATGGAAGACATGGGGGCAGGATGAAAGACACGGGGGCAGAATGGACACATAAAGACACAGGGGCAGGATGTGAGACATGGGGCATGATAGAGACACGAGGCAGAATGGAGACACTGGGGCAGGATGGAGACATGAGGCAGAATGGAGACACGGGGCAGGATGGGAGACACGGGCAGGATGGGAGATGCAGGGGCAGAATGGAGACACGGGGCAGAATGGAGACACGGATCAGGATGGAGACACGAGGCAGAATGGAGACATGGGGCAGGATAGGAGACACGGGGCAGGATGAGAGACACGGTGGCAGGATGGGAGACACAGGAGCAGAATGGGAGACATAGGGGCAGGAAGGAGACACGGGATAGGATGGGAGACACGGGGGCAGGATGGGAGACACGGGCACAGAATGGGAGACACGGGGCAGAATGGGAGACACGGGGCAGAATGGAGACATGGGGCAGGATGGGGGAAATGGGGCAGGCTGGGAGACACGGGCAGGATGGGAGACAGAGGGCAGGATGTAAACACATGGTGCAGAATGGAGACACGGTGCAGAAAGGAGATACAGGGGGAGGATGGCGACACAGGGGGCAGGATGGAGACACAGGGGAAGGAATATAGGGCAGGATGGAGACAGATGGTGCAGGATCATGGGTAGGATCATGGGACAGATGGGGCAGGATGGGACATCACATGGGAAGAAAGGATACTCATGAGGGCAGGATGGGAGAACATATGGGGCCAGGATGGGAGAACATATGGCTGGAGCCAGGAATGAGACAAATAGGGGCCAGGATGGGGGATATTATTAAAATAGGGGTTAATTAAGGGATGATATTACTGCAGTGATGTATTTATTTTATTTTTTGAGGATACTGCTTTAAATGGGGAAGGCGGTCCTGTTACTGTGCAGAGTGACACTATGTCGCCTTTTTTTCTTCATCTGGTATAGTGTAGCGGTTGGGAAAAAATTAAGTAATGTGTTCAGCAAGCGGTGCTCAAGATAACTATTATTTCCTGCAGAGACAAACCCTGGCTGGAAGAAGTGATGGAGGTCTGTGCTGGATGAAGATGAAAAGCGAAGATGAAGGACTTCACCTATAAACATCACTGGTGAGTCAGTGTGTTACTTGTACACTGACACTATACACTGTATACTATATACAGCGGTCCTGTGTACAATGTCACCAGTTATCACTGTATTACCTTTACATTGATCACTGTATAACCTGTACAATATATACAGCGCTCGTGTGTATAATGTCACTGTTGATCACTGTATTACCTGTACACTGATACTGTATACAGAGCTCCTGTGTATAATGTCTGTACACAGACACTGCATACTAAGTACAGATCTCCTGTGTATAATGGCACTTATCGTGATATTAGTATTGTGTTTTTTATTAATGATCAGTATTATAGTATTCAGTCACTATGTGATGGTAATATGTTGTCTGGCCATGGTGTGGCTGGAAATTTGTTCCTTGTATGTGCTATTGTTTGGTCACTATGTGGTGGTAATATGTGGTCTGGTCATGGTGTGGTGGAAATGTTCCTTGTATGTGCTATTATTTGGTCACTATGTGGTGGTAATATGTGGTCTGGTCATGGTGCGGTGGTATTTGTTCCTTGTATGTGCTATTATTTGGTCACTATGTGGTGGTAATATGTGGTCTGGTCATGGTGCGGTGGCATTTGTCCCTTGTATGTGATATTATTGGTCATTTTAAAAATTGAAAACTAAATAAAAATATACCTAATTTGTATTGCATATTTTAACAAATTTTTAATAGGTTAGAGTAGAGTAGGGCCTGGCCAAAAGAGTCTACCTTGTTGTGTTGGCGGCTTAAAAAATCTTTTGGCCACAACGAAAGCTGCTGGCTATATGTGTGATCTGGTGATGGCAACTGTTAATGTGTGATTGGTGACAAGTGGAGTTTTTCCAAGAGAGAGCGGTGAGACTGTGGACAGTTCGAGGGGTGGATGCGGGGCTGGGATGGAGCCTGGGCGGAGTCTCAAGGGGAACCCAAAAATGTTGCCAGTATGGGGCCCTGAAATTCCTAGTGGCAGCCCTGCAGCCAACTAGTGGTTGTGGCTGCCTAGAGGGCGAAGCCTCGCTCTATACAAGTGTATGGAGAGCGAAGCCGCTCGCAGTGGCTGGAGGTATGTATAACTCATATATACCCTCCAATCCCGACTCAGAAATCGATGCATCCCCACATCGCACAGTGCCTGCGCTGGGGGATTCAGAAGTCTGCAGTCACACAGACTTGTTGATATACTTGTTGATTTTCACAGATATAACACATACACGTTATAGTCTATGGTGATATTCACAGTACTACAGAAAGACCTGGAAACAGCAGGTACAATTATTTAAAAAAAAATAAAAGTAATGTACTCAGCCTCCATGGCATGTATGCACGCTCACCACACAAGACTCCATTGCTGAACAAAAAGCATGATATAGCACGTTTAACCCCTTCATGACCCAGCCTATTTTGACCTTAAAGACCTTGCCATTTTTTGCAATTCTGACCAGTGTCCCTTTATGAGGTAATAACTCAGGAACATTTCAACAGATCCTAGCGATTCTGAGACTGTTTTTTCGTGACATATTGGGCTTCATGTTAGTAGTAAATTTAGGTCGATAATTTTTGTGTTTATTTGTGAAAAAAATGTAAATTTGGCGAAAATTTCGCAATTTTCACATTTTTAATTTTTATTCTGTTAAACCAGAGAGTTATGTTACACAAAATAGTTAATAAATAACATTTCCCACATGTCTACTTTACACCAGCACAATTTTGGGAACATATGACTTTTGAATGGAAAATTAGCTCCAATCCTTAGCAGGCACCATGACGCCTTTGGAGAGCCCCTGTGTGCCTAAACAGTGAAAAAACCCCACATATGATACCATTTTGGAAACTAGACCCCTTATGGAACTTATCTAGATGTGTTGTGAGCACTCTGAGCCCCCAAGTGCTTCACAGAAGTTTATAACGCAGAGCAGTGAAAATAAAAAAATCATTTTTTTCCTCAGAAATGATTTTTAGCCCGCTATTTTTATTTTCACAAGGGTAACAGGAGAAATTGGACCACAAAAGTTGTTGTGCAATTTGTCCTGAGTACACTGGTATCCCATATGTGGGGGGGAACCCACAGTTGGAGAGCTCAGAAGGGAAGGAGCGCCATTTTGGAATGCAGACTTGATGGAATGTTCTGCGGGCGTCATGTTGCGTTTGCAGAGCCCCTGATGTGCCTAAACAGTAGAAACCCCCCACAAGTGACCCCATTTTGGAAATCAGACCCCCCAAGGAGCTTATCTAGATGTGTAGTGAGCACTTTAAACCCCCAAGTGCTTCACAAAAGTTTATAAACGCAGAGCAGTGAAAATAAAAAAATCATTTTTGTTTCTCAAAAATCATTTTTTAGCCCACTATTTTTTATTTTCCCAAGGGTAACAGGATAAATTGGACCCCAAAAGTTGTTGTCCAGTTTTTCCTGAGTACGCTGGTGCACCATATGTGGGGGGGGAACCACTGTTTTGGCGCACGGCAGGGCTCAGAAGGGGAGAGCCATTTGACTTTTTTAATGGAAAATTAGCTCCAATCGTTAGCGAACACCATGTCGTGTTTGGAGAGCCCCTGTGTGCCTAAACTTTGGAGCTTCCCCACAAATGATGCCATTTTGGAAACTAGACCCCCTAAGGAACTTATCTAGATGCACAGTGAGCACTTTGAACCCCCAAGTGCTTCACAGAAGTTTATAACGCAGAGCCATGAAAATAAAAAATCTTTTTTCTTTTCACAAAAAAATATTTTTTAGCCCACCATTTTTTATTTTCACAATGGTTACAGGAGAAATTGGACCCCAAAAGTTGTTGTCCAATTTGTCCTGAGTACGCTAGTACCCCATATGTGGAGGGGAACCACTGTTTGGGCACACGTCAGGGCTCGGAAGGGATTTAGTGACGCTTTGAAATCCCGACTTGATGGAATTGTCTGCGGGCATCTTGTTGCATTTGCAGAGCCCCTGATGTGCCTAAACAGTAGAAACCCCCCACAAGTGACCCCATTTTGTAAACTAGACCCCCCAAAGGAACTTATCTAGATGTGTGGTGAGTACCATGAACCCCCACGTGCTTCACAGAAGTTTATAATGCAGAGCCGTGAAAATAAAAAATCATTTTTTTCCTCAAAAACTGATTTTTTTAACCTGCAATTTTTTATTTTCACAAGAGTAACAGGAGAAATTGGACCACAAAAGTTGTTGTACAGTTTGTCCTGAGTACACTGGTACCCCATATGTGGGGGGAACAACTGTTCGGGCACACGTTGGGGCTCGGAAGGGAAGTAGTAACGTTTTGAAATGCCGACTTTGATGGAATGGTCTGCGGGCGTCATGTTACGTTTGCAGAGCCTCTAATGTGCCTAAATAGTAGAAACTCCCCACAAGTGACCCCATTTTGGAAACTAGACCCCGCAAAGAACTTATCTAGATGTGTGGTGAGCACTTTGAACCCCCAAGGGCTACACAGAAGTTTATAACGCCCGGGCATGAAAATAAAAAAATCATATTTTTTCCACAAACATGATCTTTTAGTCCCCAACTTTTTTATTTTCCCAAGGGTAACAGGAGAAATTAGACCCCAAAAGTTGTTGTCCAATTTGTCCTGAGTACGCTGATATCCCATATGTGAGAGAAAACTACTGTATGGGCAAACTTCGAGGCTCGTAAGCGAAGTAGTGACGTTTTGAAATGCCGACTTGATGGAATGGTCTGCGGGCATCATGTTACATTTGCAGAGCCCATGATGTGCCTAAACAGTGGAAACCACCCCCAATTTCTGGACACTGGAGGGCGCACTGCGCATGCGCCGGCCGGCGGGTGCACTGCGCATGCGCCCGCCATTTTCCAAGATGGCGGCGCCCATGAAGAATCCCGGGCGGACGCCGGGACGGACCCAGGGACATCGGAGGACTGGGAGAGGTGATTAGGGGGGGTCGGAAGGTGAGGGAGGGGGATTGGAAGGTGGGAGTAGCGGAGGCAAGGAGGAGGGGAGCAGATAGTGATGGCGGTGACTGATCACCGCCATCAATCGGTGGCAGCGGCCGATGACCGTGTGGGAGGGGTCAGATCTCGGTCTCCAGCCATGGCCGATGCTATTGCAGCATCGGCCATGGCTGGATTGTAATATTTCACCAATTTCATAGGTGAAATATTACAGATTGCTCTGATTGGCTGTTTCACTGTTAACAGCCAATTAGAGCGATCGTGGCCACGGGGGGGTTAAGCCAACCCTCCTGTGGTGAAGCACAAAGGGTCTCGGTCACCCGACCCGCAGGAACGCGATCCTTTCATGACACAGCATATGCGTCATAGGTCGGATTGGCACCGACTTTCATGACGCATACGCTGTGTCACAGGTCGGGAAGGGGTTAAAGTTAGCTAAACAACATTTAGACAAGCCTGTGAAATACTGGTAGAATCCAGTCTGGTCAGATGAGACCAAATTGAACTATTTGGATGCCATAATACACACCATTTTTGGAGGCCAAAAGGCACTGCATAGCACCCCAAAACACCATACCAACAGTGAAGTTTGGAGGTGGGAACATCATGGTGTGGGGTCAGTATTCAGCTTACGCAACTGGCAAACTTCATGTGATT